>JBAHVR010000204.1:0-77500 GCA_036898135.1 Oncomelania hupensis
CGACAATTACTCATTACAACATGCAAACTGAAACTGTACCCGTTACCCTCCCTTCACCCTTTCACCCTCTCACTCCCTTATCACCTCACCCCCTTCCATTGTCTTTACCAGTTACTAAGTGGCTTACATGTGACTTACAAACAACTTAAACATAGTTTGTAAATGACTTACAAAAGTAACCAGTTGGTTAGTCACCACGCCTAACAATTGCATCAAGCATTAGGAGACGTATTTCCTAATCACTCAGCATCATGCTTAGTTATATAAGTGACTTAGTAATTAGTTACAATCAACTTGCAGTTAACTCGCAATTAGCCTTTATCTGACTTACATGACGTATATAATTAACCTATATCTGACTTATATAATTGACTTATAATTAAGTGTTTTTTTTTTAAAGTTACTTACATTAAGTCAGTCATTCGTCAGTCTTACTAACTTTCCTACTTACAGAAGTATCTTATTATCAGTTCATTGATTAGTTTTTCTTCAACAATTACACTGCTGCCTCAACTTCTCGGAGAACTGGGAGGATTTCTTCTTCTCTGTTCTGGGAACATGCTAGAGCTGATGGGTCTCCGTTTGGTGTGTGGCTGTAAAGATCAGAGCAGCACTCTATTCATCAATCCAAGACTTCTTGTTCTTCTGTAAGCCATAGACCAGATTGCTTTGGATCGTGGAGACCTTGGGCTGTTTAACACTTCAAGTTAAGTCAAGAGATCTTTACTCCACAACAACATGGGAAAATGTGTTGTGTCACAGTGCATACATGACAAAAGAAAATAATAATTCAACAAGACATTAGAACACCCCTCCCGCAGTCTCTCTCCTCCCCCCCGCACATACCCACATACACATCCACCTACACACACACACTCACTCACTCACACACACATACACTTATTAGCCGCTTCACAGTCTGGTAGACCTTCTTGCTGTTGTTCTGGTTCAGACTGTTCTCTATTTCCTGGCATTGATCTTCTACCAGTTCTCCTTTGCTGTGCGCATGCCTTTTCGGATGTCATTGATTTTTCGGTAGACATCAGCTCCCTGGGAGGTGTTCCTTTTATTTTCTGCTCTCTTCTTTTATAACACAGATCCAGAAGTTCAGCAGGTGTGATCCATGGTATCTTCTTTGGGTGGTGCTTGCCAAGGATCTCAGTGGCGGCATCTGTCACAGCTGAGTTGAAGGCGGTGGTTATAATGCTGACATCTACTTCATCAGCTCCCAAAATGAGCAGTGGTACACATTTCCCTCCAATTGTGGCTTGAAATATTTCTGCCATCTCCGGGTCTTGCAGTTTGTCCAGGTCGAACTTAAGTCTAGTGCACTTTGTTGTATTTACTTCCTTCAAGTGGAGCCGGAAAGACATCATAACAAGATCGTGGTCACTTCCGATGTCTGCTCCTGGAAAAGTGCGTGTCCTGCCAATGTTGTTGCTTGATCTGAAGCGTGTCTTTACCATGATTGAGTGGATCTGCTTATGATGCTCCCCGCCGGGACTGTGCCAAGTCCATCGTCTGTGGAGTGGACAACATACCCGCGGAATTGCTTCAAGCAGGAGGAGTGTGAAAATTACCGCACCAGCAGCCTCATCAGCCATCCCAGCAAGGTCCTCCTGAAAATAATACTCAACAGATTGAAACCCCAAGCTAAACAAATCATAGCTGAAGAACAAGCATGACTCAGGGCAGGGCGAAGTACCACTGAACAGATTTTCAACCTCAGAATAATCTGTGAGAAATACCTACAGCACCAACATCTATATCATGTGTTCAAGGAGGCGTTTGACCGAGTTTGGCATGCAGCTCTGTGGGCAACCATGAGAGTGTACAACATCAGCCCTAAAATTATTGAAGTCGTCAAAAGCTTGTATGACAAGGCTACCCGTGCAGTCCTCCACAACGCGCCATCAGAAATTGGTGGGAAACAATTGGTATGGGTCAAGGATGCCTACTCTCTCCAACACTCTTCAGCATCTTCCTAGAGCGCATCATGTCAGATGCCCTTGCAGAGCACGAAGGCACAGTCAGCATAGGGGGTAGAGCAATCTCCAACCTTGGTTTTGCGGATGACATTGATGGATTGGCTGGAGAGGAACAAGAATTTGAACAGCTGGTACAGAGGCTTGACACCACCTCCAAGAGCCTATGGAATGGAAATAAATGCAAAGAGGACAAAAAGGATGACCAACAACACCAATGGCATCAATACGGACATCAAAGTCCAAGGCCAATCCCTCACAAATGCCAAACACAGTGCATATCTTCAAATATTTAGGAGCCATTGTATCAGACAATGGGTCCAGACAAGAAGTCCTCTCCAGGATATAACAAACAACTTCTGCCCTGGCAAGGCTGAAGGCCATTTGGAAAGACAGGACCATCAGTCTATATTCTAAGGTAAGACTGCTGCGCTCCCTTGTCATCTCCATCTTCCTATACACTTGCAAAACATGGACCCTCACAGCAGATCTACAACGAAGAATACAAAACATGGAGATGCGGTGCTACAGAAGACTTCTGGGCATTTCCTATACCCAGCACATCACCAACGACGAAGTCCGACAGACCATCACACAAGCCATTGGACAACATGATGACCTGCTCACAGTAATGAAGAAACGGAAACTCCGATGGTACGGCCACGTCACCAGATCATCAGGCCTTGTAAAGACCATACAGCAAGGCACGATGCATGGAGGTAGAAGAAGAGGGAGACTGAAAAAGAGGTGGGAGGACAACATTCTAGAATGGATTGGTTTGACACTGAGCGAGGCCATGAGGGTTGCTGAGGACAGGGAAAGATGGAGTGCGCTGGTTAAACGATCATCGGTGGTGCCCCTCCGAGTTATAGGATAGGATAGGGATAGGAGGAGAATCGATGATTGACGCCCTCACCATTATTTGTAACAAGATCTGTTAGAGTTGGTAGTGGCCTACACCATGGACCCAGTCGCTTGTCATCACTCTTCCCAAGAAAAGGTAACCTTCAGGAGTGTAAAAATTACCGCACCATCAGCCTCATCAGCCATCCCAGAACGGTCCTCCTGAAAATAATACTCAAAAGGTTGAAACCCCAAGCTGAACAAATCTTAGCTGAAGTGCAGGGCAAAGTACCTATGAACAGATTTTTAACCTCAGAATAATATGCCAGAAATACCTACAGCACCAACATCTATATCATGTGTTTATAGACTTCAAGAAAGCGTTTGAGCGAGTCTGGCATGCAGATCTGTGGGCAACCATGAGAGTGTACATCAGCCCTAAAATTATTGAAGTCATCAAAAGCCTGTATGACAAGGCTACCTGTGCAGTCCTCCACAACAGCGCCATCCGGAACTGGTTCAGAACAACAATTGGTGTGCGACAATGAAGCCTACTCTCTCCAACACTCTTCAACATCTTCCTAGAGCGCACCATGTCAGATGCCCTTGCAGATCACCAAGGCATAGTGTGCATAGGGGGTAGAACAACCTCCTTTTGCGAATGACATTGATTGATGGGCTGGAGAGGAACAAGAATTTGAACAGCTGGTACAGAGGCTTGACACCACCTCGCCTATGGAATGAATATAAGTGCAGAGAAGACCAAAATGATGACCAATAACACCAATGGCATCAACATGGACATCAAAGTCGAAGGCCAAACCCTCAACACATTGCATGGCTTCAAATATTTAGGAGGCATTGTATCAGACAATGGGTCCCGACAGGAAGTCCTCTCCAGGATCGCACAAACAACTGTGGCCCTGACAAAGTTGAAGCCCATTTGGAAAGACAGGACCATCAGTCTACATTCCAAGGTAAGGCTGCAGTGCTTCCTTGTCATCTCCTCTTCCTCTACGTTTGCAAAACATGGACCCTCACAGCAAATCTGCAATGAAGAATAAAAGCATGGAGAGGAGGTACTACAGAAGACTTCTGGGCATTTCATATAACCAGAACATCGCCAACAATGAAATCCGACAGACCATCACACAAGCCATTGGACAACACGATGATATGCTCACATTGGTGAAGAAACAAAAACTCCGATGGTATGGCCACATCACCAGAGCATCAGGCCTTGCAAAAACCATCCTCCAAGGCACGGTGCAAGGAGGCAGAAGAAGAGGGAGACCGAAAAAGAGGTGGGAAGACAATTTAAGAATGGACTGGCTTGACACTGAGCAAAGCCATGAGGGTTGCTGAGGACAGTGAACGATGGAATACGCTGGTTAAACGATCATCTGTGGTGCCCTTACGAATAGGATATGAGTAGTTTTTAGAATTAATTTTGCGTGCTTATGTTTTTTAAGTTGTTGTTTTAATTTAATTATTTCCTCTTTCGATTCAATGACGTCATTTTCTTTAAGGTTGAAGCCCATTTGGAAAAACAGGACCATCAATCTACATTCCAAGGTAAGGTTTCTGCGCTCCCTTGTCAGCTCCATCTTCCTTGCAAAACATGGACCCTCACAGCAGATTTACAACGAAGAATACAAAGCATGGAGATGAGGTGTTACAGAAGACTTCTGGGCATTTCCTATACCCAGCACATCACCAACAGCGAAGTCCGACAGACCATCACACAATTAAGCCATTGGACAACATGATGACACGCTCACAGTGGTAAAGAAACGGAAACTCTGATGGTATTGCCACGTCACTAGAGCATCAGGCCTTGCAAAAACCATCCTGCAAAGCACAATGCAAGGAGGCAGAAGAAGATGGAGACAGAAAAAGAGGTGGGAGGACAGCATGCGAGAATGGACTGGTTTGGCACTGAACGAAGCCATGAGGGTTGCTGAGGGTAGAGAAAGGTGGAGTACGCTGGTTAAACAATCACCCGGGGTGCCCCAAAGATCTTTGAATTACGGGATAGGATAGGATAGGAAAACATTATGAGATAAAAACACATTCTGTCATTGTACATCATAAGAATGTATTTTAAAAATATGTATAAAATCCACACAAACACACACAACAACGACAACAACAACAAAGACATCAAAGGTTATAATACATAATGAAGCAACAATAAAAACATTTAACAATAAAAGCACTACACAGTGATACAAAATAATATACATATATGTGAGTAGTAAAAAACAACAACCAGTATTAAAAAAATTATATATTTGAAATATAAATGAAAAATATTATATAATATTGTTACGTTTGAGGCGCGCACGATAGATCCGATCGTTTTGTTTTGCAAAACATGCAATAACAGAGTGTATTTACCTTTGATTTGATTTTGCGTTGTTGCTAGAAGAAGCTTGGTATAATGTTGATAATTTTCGTTGGTCGATATTATTGGAGAATTTTCTAGAATTACTTGTTTACTATCGATCGAAGCATGTAGATAAATCTAGTGGTAGCTAAGAGATTCTTCTAACCTAAAGAAAGTTATATGACGTAAGACAGTGCATAGTTCCGGTGACGAGTTTTAGTTTGATTGGTTGATTTTGCGTCACGCTGGAATGTTCGAACATTTCATTATAGAAAGACTATATAGGTGATACACTGTGTCTAGACCGTCCAAACCGTCCCCTATACGCTTATGTGTCCGGGGACGTTAATCTATAAAACTAAACTAAACTAGACCGTCCCTTGTCCCCTATACGCACTGTGTCCGGGGACGTAAATCTATCCACTGAACTGAACTGAACTAGACCGTCCCCTATACGCTTATGTATCCGGGGACGTTAATCTATAAAACTAAACTAAACTAGACCGTCCAAATCGTCCCCTATACGCTTATTGTGTCCGGGGACGTTAATTTTACTCAAAGAAAAAAAAAGAAAGAAAGAAATAGACCGTCCCCTATACGCTTATGTGTCCGGGGACGTTAATCCATTTAACTAACTAACTGGAGAGGGAGTGAGAGTGAAGAAGTGAAAAAAGCGATTGAGCGATCTTGTATGCAGTTGTTGATGTATGCTGAAAAAAAAGGGAAAACTTCATACGACGACTCCTGCCTTGTTGCTGAGTGAACAGGTTGCGTGGATAAACGAATCTGAGTTACACTTATCAAGATTCAAGCATTGGGGCTGAATCAACAATTGATTTTAAAAAAAAAAAAACAAAAAAAAAACCACGGTAACATTGTGGGGGCCAAGCCGCGATCTACGCCATAGCGAAGGGTTCAACTGCTACAACAAGCGAGTCAATGTTACAGAGGCGTTTCTTCAATCGACGGCAAACTAGTAGCTCTGACCATCAAGTGTGCGGCGGGAGCGTCATTCTTCCGAGTGAGACCGAGCGCACAGCTACTCCTGCGGACGTGCAAGAGTGCATGACCGATGGCCAACTCTGACCGTCAGAAAATGCTAGTTTCCAAGGGACGCGTCGGAAATAACGAAATAACGGTCTTAAGAGACTCAGGCTGCAGTGGGGTCATCGTCAGAGAAGATCTAATCGCTAAAAAACAGATCACTGGAGATTCCAAATGGACACTCATGGCCGACAGCAAGTGTGTGAAAGCCCCAGTTGCGAAGATTCAAGTCAGCACCCCTTTCTACATTAGCGAAGTAGAAGCGGTTTGCCTGAAGACGCCGCTGTACGATTTGATGATCGGGAATATCGACAGCGCGAGACGACCGGACGACCCCGATCTAGAGTGGAGTCCTGCCTCAACTCAACACGTCGAGGTTGCGGTGGAGGATCCATTGCCATTTCCCGATGGAGACCTTACAGAGCTGCTACGGGATAATGTGGCTACTCCGGCTCAGCCCTGCCGACCAGAAATCGTCGGTGCTGCCACTACCAGGGCCCAGGCCAAGAGAGAGAAGACGTCTACGCCACTGAAGGTCGCCGACAGCTCCAAAGCCGCCATCGTGGACAGAGATAAGCTGATCCAGCTCCAGGAAGCTGATAGCATTTTAAACAAGTACAGGAAGCGCCAGGACCATGTGACCAAACGCAGTGGCACGGTATATTTCGAGGTGAAGGCCAAGATCCTGTACAAGATCCTCCAGCACCCGAGGGCCAACGGAGAAAAACCGCTACCTAAAGTCTTGGTACCGTTACCTCTAAGGCACCAAGTGATGGAAGTTGCTCATGACTCCATCATGGGAAGTCACCTGGGCATCACGAAGACGTCGGACAGAATCCAGGCGGTGTTCTACTGGCCAGGACGTCATGCGGAGGTCAGCCGTTTCTGCCGATCATGTGACATTTGCCAGAAGACCATACCTCGAGGAATGGCATGCAGAGGATGCCCCTGATCGACCGACCTTTGAAGAGGGTAGCCTTAGACTTAATCGGCGAAATGAAACCTCCGAGTGAATAAGGTCATCGGTGGGTACTGACTTTAGTGGACTATGCGACTCGGTACCCAGAAGCAGTGCCACTGAAGAAAATTGACACGGAAACTGTGGCAGAGGCGCTAGTGGACATGTTCAGCAGACTTGGAGTACCTAAAGAAATCCTGACAGACCTCAGGACGCAGTTCGTCTCTGACTGCATGAATGGAGGTCAACAGACTACTGAGCATCCGGCATTTGACTACAACACCCTACTATCCAAAGTGCAACGGGCTCGTCGAGAAGTTCAATGCTACGCTGAAATCCACCCTGAAGAAACTGTGCAGCGAGCAGCCCAGACAATGGCATCGCTACATCAATGCCTTACTGTTCGCCTACAGAGAAGTACCGCAGGAGCCCACTGGCTTTTCTCCGTTCGAGCTGCTGTACGGAAGAACCATCCGAGGGGTCGATGCACATCCTGAAAGAACTGTGGACGAAAGAAGTAGATATCTCAGAGGTGAAGAACAGCTACCAGTACGTGTTTGAGGTACGGGAGAAGCTGGAGCAGACTCTCGGGATAGCCAGAGAAAATCTGAAGAAGTCCCAGGACTGTGGAAAGCACTACTATGATCTTAGGGTTGTGAATAGGAAGTTCAAACCTGGCAACAAAGTGCCGGTGCTGCTACCTACCGATCACAATAAGTTGCTAAGCCAGTGGAAAGGCTCGTACGAAGTGGAGTCCCTAATGGGGATCAACGACTACAAGGTGAAGGTCGGCCAGCATTCCAAGATATACCACGACAACCTCCTTAAGCTGTACGTGGAAATGCCTTCAGAGACTGTACACGCAGCAGAGATCGACGACAGTTTTTACAACGAGGAATTGTTGGAACTTGGAGACTTCCACAGCAAGGAAGGCATCGATGACGTTTAGCTAGGACCAAGCATGACGGAGGGTCAAAAGATGGAGCTCAAGGACCTTATGGGCGAGTTTCCCCATAGCTTCGATGATGTCCCAGGCTCTACAGCTTTGTTCGAACATGAAGTCCACTTTACTTCAGATATTCCCGTTCGATCCAAACCCTTCCCGATCTCTTTCAAGACCCGCGAATCCTTAAAGAAAGACATCGATGAGATGCTGAAGATGGGCATCATCAGGGAGTCCAGTTCCACCTTCGCGTCTCTTGTCGTGGTCGTGTAGAAGAAGGACGGGAGCAATAGATTATGTATCGACTACAGGGGACCTAAAGCAATAATCTTGTATTGTATTGTATCGACTACAGGAAGGTTAACAAAATCACCGTCTTCGATCCTGAGCCGATGCATACTGCAGCAGACCTCTTCCGTCAATTATCGGGGAGTAAAATCTTCTCAAAGATTGACCTCAGCAAGGGTTATTAACAAGTCCCCGTGCGTCAACAGGACATAATAAGGACTGCTTTTACAACTCCTGATGTGACGTACGAGTGCCTAAGGATGCCCTTTGGCATGGTAAACAGCGGTGCCACCCTGAAGAGAGGAATGAGGAAGATCCTCAAAGGGATGGACAACGTCGTGTGTTACTGTGAACACCTGCTAATCCACACCCAGACCTGGAAGGACCATCTGCAGACCTTGAGGGAACTGTTTCACCGTCTCACAGAAGCCAACCTGACCGTGAGACCCAGCAAGTGCATTCTGGGAACTGACAGCGTCGACTTCGTCGGACATTCCATGGAAGAAGAAAGCAATAGAGGATGCACTGACTCCAGGAAAGCCCACGAGATCACTGTCTTTGACCCTGGGCCGATGACAACCGTAACGGACGAGGGCGTCGTTTCCTTGCGGATGAGAGAACATTGACAGTATTTAGACTGATATAAGTTTTAATTCTTGACTTTGCTTGTGCATTGCGTCCCAGCTTTTCTAGAATTACTTGTGTATTATCGATCGAAGCATGGAGATAAATCTAGTGGTAGCTAAGAGATTCTTCTAACCTAAATAAAATGATATGACAGTGCATAGTTCCGGTGACGAGTTTTAGTTTGATTGGTTGATATTGCGTCACGCTGGAATGTTCGAACATTCGATTATAGAAAGACTATATAGGTGATGCACTGTGTCTGGAAAAGGGAGTGAGAGTGAAGAAGTGAAAAAGCGATTGATCGATCTTGTATGCAGTGTTGATGTATGCTGAAAAACATTGGAAAACTTAATTCGACGACTCCTGCCTTGTTGCTGAGGGAACAGGTTGCGTGGATAAACGAATCTGAGTTACACTTACCAAGATTCAAGCATCGGGGCTAAATCAACAATTGGTTAAAAAAAAACAAAAAAAACCAGTGTAACATAAATATATAATAAGAATTCATGAATGTGGAGTTTAATATGTATATGCTGACTGGACGACCAGCTAAATAAATGAAAAACAAACATTGAGAAGCAGGTAAAGTTAAAACTCAAACAGACGCGCGCGGTCACTAACACACACAAACACACACACACGCACGCGCGCCCATACAGACACACGTATAGCCCCTCTTTTATTTCATAAATAATCATGCAATGTGCATGTTTCGGCGTTGTACTATTTAACGTATGTTCATTTGACATTGTACCAAAACATATTCCTAGTATTCATAATGTATGTGTGTGAATGTGAACATTCAATCAAAACCAACAACAATAGGCATTATCCCCAAATAAACCGAAAGTAGAGTTGCTTCCCCTGAAATGCGGTACACAATACATGTTGACAGCTATCCTAAATAAACCGAAAGTAGGTCAATGAGAGTTGCTTCCCCTGAAAAGCGGTACAAAATACATGTTGACAGCTATTTAGGAAGTACTCCTATTGTATCTCAACAACACAAGAAACCACGCCCAGAGAAACATTAAATCAGATAAAGAGATGGAATGTGGCAGAAAAAAAAAGGGAGAATAAGAAGGAAAAATATTATTTTATCAAACCAAACCAAACTAAAGTCTGCTCTAAGCATTCATACTTGTACATACACAAATCCTATCCTATCCTATTCCGTAACTCTGAGGTCGTTGAAGCACCACAGATGATCGATTAACCAGCGTACTCCATCTTTCTCTGTGCTCGGCTACCCTGATGGCTTCGCTCAATGATAAGCCATTCCATTCTAGAATGTTGTCATCCCACTTCTTTTGGCCTTACTTTTCTTCTATCTCCTTGCACTGTGCCTTGCTGGATGGTCTTTGCAAGGCCTGATGATCTGGTGACGTAGCCATACACCATTGGAGTTTCCGTTTCTTCACCACCGTGAGCAGGTCATATACATACACAAATACATTCACAATAATGAATATTTAAACAATATAAGAATCATTACGCTAAAATCACTATGGTATGAATGTGGCAAGGTGAATTTTAATAGGCCTATAATTATCAACATGTCAAAAGTACTGAATAATTATGCATTTATATTTTAATATAAAATTTCATACCTGTGGTCTCAAACTAAGCTGTTTTAGACTTACATAGGCTACAATGAGTAAACATAGATTTGATATTTTTCAAGATACCTTAATATGAGTTTGTGCTTTGCTACAATTTGGACAAAGCAAAAACGAGGCTTTACGTCCTATATTTTATAAAAAGTTAAGGACAATAAAATTGGGCTAAAGAGCCCTCATCATACATATTTAAAAAAACAATTTGGACCACAAAAACATCGTTTTGTGTTTTGGAAACAGCTGCATGAAGTAGCAACTCCTCCATTTTTATTTATTTAATTTTATTAAACAAATCTGGCCATTTTGGTTTTAACAAATTATTGCCAAAAAAGAAGTTTTTAAAACTGTTATTTTTTTCTTCTTGTGTGAGTAGGCTTTTTGCACAGATAAAAATATTTAGCAAATAGCGTAATTATCACGCATTTTTAAAAAAAAAAAAAAACTTTTTCAAGGGACGCAACTCTTGCAATTTAAAAATGCAACGCAAAATGACGGGAGTTTTCCATCTGTGTACAGTCTGTGGTGAGAAAGAGAGAGAGAGGGAGAGAGAGAGAGTAGGCGTGTATGAGTGTATGTGTCTTGTGTGGTTAGGAGGTTGGTTAAATCATAAGATCGCAATTTCAAAAAGGAGCTCTGGAGACAGATTCAAACAGAGAAAGAGAGAAGAAAACCACATCTTTCAGTCACTAATAAAAGTGGAAAGGCCTACTAAAGCATGGAAGTACAAACTGTACTGAAGAATCCATGTACTCAAGAAAAACAAGGAAAAGGGGAGCGTGCTATGGCACTTCCTCTTTCGTGTGCACGTGCCAGCACAAGCAGCTATCCACACGGCGCATAACATCTAGCGCCCGAGCTGGCCCCTCTTTCTCTCGCTCTCCGAATCTTCGGATATTCTCGTCCGCTTGGCTTTTGCTTTTCGTGTTCTATGGTGGTGTGTACTGTGTGGGTGTGTGTGTGTGTGTGCATTTTGTGGCTGCTTGGTGCCAAGTTCTGGACACCACTATGCCTAAATGTGGAATGGTTGCTTCGTTGCGGATTTTGGAATGATTGTTCTGTTCTTTTGCTTGGTCAACAAAGGTAAGTTGGACCAGTTTCTTGTTTCAGTAACGCTGGAAGAAACTGCGATCTATGTGCCCACAAATGTCTCGCTGGTGCAAAGATTTCGGGTGTCGACACACAACATCGTTTTGAGGTTGTGCAGAGAGTGCTGCAATGTTCACGCAATAGAAGATTTACAACAATGACTCTGATTAATAAATAACACTTGTGTTGTGGTGCCTGTCAGAAAGCATGCTCTCAAAATATCGGCTATTCATTAAACACATTACGCAGCAGATGGTGAGTAGAACAAGTGCACGCGCATTAGCGAAGGAGTGGAGACACAATTAGGCCTACTTCTCTATGGATTCTTTGAATAATTGTTTTTCCTCATATAGGTCATGGAATAGCTTTGTGAATGGCCTTCTACTAGCTGTACATACTATTATAATACTAGTATAATAATGATTTGGCAGTTTGTTTATGTATTGTTACACTGAGTGGAATAGCTTTGTGAATGGCCTTCTTTCTAGCCCTAGACTTCATAGAGTATTATAATAAATGGTTTGTTTGTGCATTGTTACACTGAGTGGAATGGCGTCGATTCTTAGAGGGTAGACCTACAGGCAAGTCTGACTTTTTGGCTTGTGTTAAGATAGACTTGTACTTGTGTTAAGATGGATTTGTTCTTGTGTTAAGATAGACTTGTACTGTCTTTAAATAGACTTAGACTTGTACTGTCTTTAAATAGACTTGTCTTTAGATAAACTTGTAATTTTCTTAAGATTGACTTGCACTTGTCTTAAGACACACTTGCATTTGTCTTAATATAGAGGTGTACTCGTCTTAACATAGACTTGTACTTTTCTTGTCCTAAAATAGACTTGCACTATCTGACTAGCAGTTCTGGAATCTATACCATCATTTGCACTGACAGTGTTAAGATTGACTACTCTTTAGGCATTTGTAAAATAGGCATAGCAGTAGGCATATGTGTGAGGCTGTTTCAGGACTACATAACAAACCCGATGTTGACTATGCCAAGCCAAAACTAAACTCGCTACAGGCTCCTGCTAATGTGAATCAACGTCCTATCATGCTGGGAGTCAAGTACTAACTAGTATAAATACTTGTTGTTGGTTGCTATCTTAAATAGACATACAAACAATGTGTAGATCCGACAATGTGTATACTTAAGAACACTTTGCAAAATTCCATATTTTGACTTGACAAGGCTGATGTCATTAAAATAGCCTGATAGGAGAATTAAAACCACAGTTTATACAATTGTCAAATCAACAACAGAATGCATTTAAAAGGCTTTACGGCATATTATTGCTGCAACCAGTATTTAGTTGCCTATTTGTTTTCTCATTATCCTAGTACAAGTATTGCTATAACTGCACAGCTCTGTTCAATATCCTACAAGTATTGCTATAACTGCACAGCTCTGCTCAATATCCTACAAGTATTGCTATAACTGCACAGCTCTGTTCAATATCCTACAAGTATTGCTATAACTGCACAGCTCTGCTCAATATCCTACAAGTATTGCTATAACTGCACAGCTCTGTTCAATATCCTACAATATTGCTATAACTGCACAGCTCTGTTCAATATCCTACAAGTATTGCTATAACTGCACAGCTCTGCTCAATATCCTACAATATTGCTATAACTGCACAGCTCAATATCCTACAAGTATTGCTATAAGTTTCCGTTTCTTCACCACATGATGACCTGCTAACAGTGGTGAAGAAACGGAAACTTCGGTGGTATGGCCACATCACCAGATCATCAGGCCTTGCAAAGACTATTCTGCAAGGCACAGTGCAAGGAGGTAGAAGAAAAGGGAGACCGAAAAAGAGGTGGGAGGACAACATTCGAGAATGGACTGGTTTGACACTGAGCGAAGCCATCAGGGCTGCTGAGGACAGAGAAAGATGGAGTATGCTGGTTAAACGATCATCTGTGGTGCCCCTACGACCTTCGGGTTACGGGACAGGATAGGATAGGATTGCTATAAGTTGCACAGCTCTGTTCAATATCCTACAAGTATTGCTATAACTGCACACAGCTCTGTTCAATATCCTACAAGTATTGCTATAACTGCACAGCTCAATATCCTACAAGTATTGCTATAACTGCACAGCTCTGTTCAATATCCTACAAGTATTGCTATAACTGCACAGCTCAATATCCTACAAGTATTGCTATAACTGCACAGCTCTGTTCAATATCCTACAAGTATTGCTATAACTGCACTGCACAGCTCAATATCCTACAAGTATTGCTATAACTGCACAGCTCTGTTCAATATCCTACAAGTATTGCTATAACTGCACAGCTCAATATCCTACAAGTATTGCTATAACTGCACTGCACAGCTCTGTTCAATATCCTACAAGTATTGCTATAACTGCACAGCTCTGTTCAATATCCTACAAGTATTGCTATAACTGCACTGCTCTGTTCAATATCCTACAAGTATTGCTATAACTGCACTGCTCTGTTCAATATCCTACAAGTATTGCTATAACTGCACAGCTCTGTTCAATATCCTACAAGTATTGCTCTAACTGCACAGCTCTGTTCAATATCCTACAAGTATTGCTATAACTGCACTGCACAGCTCTGTTCAATATCCTACAAGTATTGCTATAACTGCACTGCACAGCTCTGTTCAATATCCTACAAGTATTGCTATAACTGCACTGCACAGCTCTGTTCAATATCCTACAAGTATTGCTATAACTGCACTGCACAGCTCTGTTCAATATCCTACAAGTATTGCTATAAATGCACAGCTCTGTTCAATATCCTACAAGTATTGCTATAACTGCACTGCTCAGCTCTGTTCAATATCCTACAAGTATTGCTATAACTACACTGCACAGCTCTGTTCAATATCCTACAAGTATTGCTATAACTGCACTGCACAGCTCTGTTCAATATCCTACAAGTATTGCTATAACTGCACTGCACAGCTCTGTTCAATATCCTACAAGTATTGCTATAACTGCACTGCACAGCTCTGTTCAATATCCTACAAGTATTGCTATAACTGCACAGCTCTGTTCAATATCCTACAAGTATTGCTATAACTGCACAGCTCTGTTCAATATCCTACAAGTATTGCTATAACTGTACAGCTCTGTTCAATATCCTACAAGTATTGCTATAACTGCACAGCTCTGTTCAATATCCTACAAGTATTGCTATAACTGCACAGCTCTGTTCAATATCCTACAAGTATTGCTATAACTGCACAGCTCTGTTCAATATCCTACAAGTATTGCTATAACTGCACAGCTCTGTTCAATATCCTACAAGTATTGCTATAACTGTACAGCTCTGTTCAATATCCTACAAGTATTGCTATAACTGCACAGCTCTGTTCAATATCCTACAAGTATTGCTATAACTGCACAGCTCTGTTCAATATCCTACAAGTATTGCTATAACTGCACAGCTCTGTTCAATATCCTACAAGTATTGCTATAACTGCACAGCTCTGTTCAATATCCTACAAGTATTGCTATAACTGCACAGCTCTGTTCAATATCCTACAAGTATTGCTATAACTGTACAGCTCTGTTCAATATCCTACAAGTATTGCTATAACTGCACAGCTCTGTTCAATATCCTACAAGTATTGCTATAACTGCACAGCTCTGTTCAATATCCTACAATATTGCTATAACTGCATAGCTCTGTTCAATATCCTACAAGTATTGCTCTAACTGCACATCTCTGCTTATTATCCTACAATGTTGCTATAACTGCATAGCTCTGCTCAATATCCTACAAGTATTGCTCTAACTGCACATCTCTGCTTATTATCCTACAATGTTGCTATAACTGCACAGCTCTGTTCAATATCCTACAAGTATTGCTATAACTGCATAGCTCTGCTCAATATCCTACAAGTATTGCTATAACTGCACTGCTCTGTTCAATATCCTACAAGTATTGCTATAACTGCACAGCTCTGTTCAATATCCTACAAGTATTGCTATAACTGCACAGCTCTGCTCAATATCCTACAAGTATTGCTCTAACTGCACAGCTCTGTTCAATATCCTACAACTATTGCTATAACTGCACAGCTGTGTTCAATATCCTACAACTATTGCTATAACTGCACAGCTCTGTTCAATATCCTACAAGTATTGCTATAACTGCACAGCTCTGTTCAATATCCTACAACTATTGCTATAACTGCACACAGCTCTGTTCAATATCCTACAAGTATTGCTATAACTGTACAGCTCTGTTCAATATCCTACAAGTATTGCTATAACTGCAAAGCTCTGTTCAATATCCTACAACTATTGCTATAACTGCACACAGCTCTGTTCAATATCCTACAAGTATTGCTATAACTGTACAGCTCTGTTCAATATCCTACAACTATTGCTATAACTGCACACAGCTCTGTTAAATATCCTACAAGTATTGCTATAACTGCACAGCTCTGTTCAATATCCTACAAGTATTGCTATAACTGCACAGCTCTGTTCAATATCCTACAAGTATTGCTATAACTGCACAGCTCTGTTCAATATCCTACAAGTATTGCTATAACTGCACTGCTCTGTTCAATATCCTACAAGTATTGCTATAACTGCACAGCTCTGTTCAATATCCTACAAGTATTGCTATAACTGCACAGCTCTGTTCAATATCCTACAAGTATTGCTATTATTGCACAGCTCTGTTCAATATCCTACAAGTATTGCTATTACTGCACAGCTCTGTTCAATATCCTACAAGTATTGCTATAACTGCACAGCTCTGCTTATTATCCTACAAGTATTGCTATTAGTAGTATTACTGCATAGCTCTGCTCAATATCCTACAACTTGTAACAACTATTGCTATAAATGCACAGCTTTGCGCCTATTTCACCGACAGCAAGTTGTGTTGATGGCTACGTAGGCCTGACTATGTATACCGTTGCTATTGTTGTTGGTGCGGGTTGTGTTGGCTAGGTAGCACTGGCTATGTAGGCTGTAGTTGTTGTTGTTGTTGTTGTGGTGGTGGTGGTGGTGGTGGGTGGGTAGGACTTACTATGTAGTATGTTGTATGTTGTGGTGATTAAGTAGGTCTGACTATGTAGACCTATATTGTTGTTGCTGCCACTGGGGGCTATAGGTATTGCTTGTCGGTTTAGTTGTTCTGCTGTTGTTGTTGTTGTTAATATGGTGGTAGTAATGTTTACCGTTACTTGACTACGTTTATTACTCGAAGATTTCCACTTGCAGATGTTTTGTAACAGTGTGGTGATTATGATGGTTATTGGCCCGTGTTTTCAGTGGATCTGTCACCATTCACAGAAGAGAACGAGACAGAGATCGTGTGTGTGTTTGTGTGTGTGGGTGTGCGTGCGTTTGTGTGTGTGCGAGTGTGGGTCTGTGTGTTTGTGTGCGCGCGAGTGTGCGTACACATAAGCCTTGAAATGGGTGACCGACCTTGCTTTTTATGCGGAGAATGGGTGTGTGTAATTAGCCACCCACTTTTTTCCAGCCACCCAGAGTGTTTTAAGTATAAGGGAGTGCTCTATCCGGGATGGAGAAAATCGAGTCAATTTTCGGAGAAATTTTGAAGACAGTTCGACCTATTTCGTCGCCTATAGGAGACGAACTAGGTCAACTTTTTGAGACGGAAAGAGCCAATTTTGCATTAGATTCTTACACTTTTAGAAGAAGTTTGCGTTATTTCCGTCCAAAAACCACTTTCCGATTCCTACATTCTTAGTAAAACCCAGTTTTGGTGTTCTGTGTACGTGCGTGTGTGGGTGTGTGTGTGTGTGTGTGTGTGTGCATGCGTGTGCGTGAGAGAGAGAGAAAGAGTTTGTGTGCGTGTGTGACAGAGACAGAGAATTGAATGCACCACCTTTGTACCTATAAGAAGTTACAGCGATTGTCTGCAATGAACATTATAAAACACTATAACATTATGAAACATGATATTATTCGCTATACCATAATAAGACGCTTTAACATTATAACACTATGACATTATACACTATAACATTTTACACTATGAGATTATGAAACAATATAACAACATAAAGCACAATCTATAGTCTACCATTATACACTATAACATTATACACCATAACATTTTACACCATAACATTATGAAACACGTCATTACAGAAGGTTGCAGCGGTCTATAAGAAACATTGGTGTGTGTTTTCCCGTGTGCCTGTTGCGAGCCAGTGTCTTTACAAGTAATTGTTGTTATTCCGCGTGCCTGTTGTGTGCCAGTCTTTAAAAGTCAATGTTAAGCGTCAAGTGGATTTTTACATTGATCTGTTGTGCAGAGGGCCTGGCACTCGCCAGGAAAGACATCCATTTTCCTGCCTTTGCGCCCATCGCCCTCCCCCCCCTCCCTCACCTCCACCACTATCCACTTTTTATCCCTCTCTACCTCTCTCTCTACCTCTCTCTCTCTCTCTCTACCTCTCTCTCTCTCTCTCTCTCTCTCTCTCTCTCTCTCTCTCTCTCTCTCTCTCTCTCTCTCTCTCTCTCTTCCCCGTATACGCCACCTATACCACGGTACAGTCCCATAATCTCTGACTGGTTCTCTAATCAGCTGAAAGGATGGCCAAGCAAACTAAGTTTATCGAGTACAGCCTTCCATACGACCGCGTTTGACCGAGTCTGGCATGCAGCTCTGTGGGTAACAATGAGAGTGTACAACATCAGCCCTAAAATTATTGAAGTCATCAAAAGGCTGTATGACAAGGCTACCAGTGCAGTCCTCCACAACAGCGCCATCGGAAAGTGGTTCAGAACAACAATCGGTGTGCACCAAGGATGTATACTCTCTTTAACATCTTCCTAGAGCGTATCATGTCAGATGCCCTTGCAAATCACGAAGGCACGGTCAGCATAGAGGGTAGAGCAATCTCCGACCTCCGTTTTGCAGATGACATTGATGGATTGGCTGGAGAGGAACAATAACTTGAACAGCTGGTACAGAGGCTTGACACCACCTCCAGAGCTTATGGAATGGAAATAAGTGCAGGAAAGACCAAAATGATGACCAACAACACCAAAGGCATCATCAACATGGACGTCAAAGTCCAAAGCCAATCCCTCAACACAGTGCATAGCTTCAAATATTTGTATCAAGCAATGGGTCCCGACAGGAAGTCCTCTCCAGGATCGCACAAACAACTGCTGCCCTGACAAGGTTGAAGCCCATATGGAAAGACAGGACCATCAGTCCACATTCCAAGGTAAGGCTGCTGCGCTCCCTTGTCACCTCCATCTTCCTATACGCATGTGAAACGTGGACCCTCACAGCAGATCCACAACAAAGAATACAAAGCATGGAGATGAGGTGCTACAGAAGACTTCTGGGCATTTCCTATACCTAGCACATCACCAACAACGAAATCCGACAGACCATCACACAAGCCATTGGCCAACACGATGACATGATCACAGTGGTGAAGAAACGGAAACTCCGATGGTAGATTACTAGGGTGGGATGAAATATAGGTGAAGGCCGAGGAGAGATTGACCTTGACCTCGGCTGAGGAAAGAAGACACACAATGGATTGAGGACCAGGGGTATTTTAGTGAATGTGTGTAGTATGAGTGCGTGTGTAAGCTATTGGTGTTTTATGTGCTAGGTATGCAGGGAGTAAGTGTAATGATGGCGTCGCCGACAGGATTGGCGCAGTACGATATGCAGATTATCCAGCAAAAAGGAGCGTTGCATGAAAATGCTGATGCCCTGTGGCGGATGCCGGATGATTTGGAAAAGTGTGACTGTTATAGAGCAGGAATGCAGGTGGATAAATTGCCCTGTGGAGGTTGTGCCTACTGTCAGAGAGCAACTAATCAAGGTTTGAAGAAGACGTTGATGACGTTGTTCCACTGGCGATAGTGAACCCAACATTTTGTCCACACACTAGACAAGTGTGTGTGGGCAGGGTGAATGAGGGAGCAAGAATAAGTCATGGTAATGATGGAAATAAAGACAATCATAAAGACCACAAACAGGCATTTGGGCTACTGTCATGATGAAGGAGAAATGGAGACAAGAACAGGAACAAGATGAAAGCCTGCGTATATTTCGGGGGTGGTTGGAAAAAGGGCGGCCCAAGTAAGCAGAGTAGATGGAGCAGTCAGCTGAAGTGAAGGCGCTGTGGACTTCCCTGGAACAACTGTTTTGTAGGGAGAGAGTACTTATGTACCAATGGGTTGGAAGGGGTGAATTGATTGTGGTTCCTGAACACTTGAGAGGCATGATTTTAAGACTTGCCCATGATCATGTGGTGGCGGGTCATTTTGGTGGGGAAAAAACAAAAAAAAAGTGAGACAATTATTCTTTTGGCCAGGTTTGACGGCACAAGTTGAAAAATATGTGCAGTCCACACCTGCTCAATTCCTATGTGAGCAGCACTGTTCAGTGCCTCCGCGTTTCGCATGCTGCGGGCTAGTTATAGCTTGCCTGCACCCCACCTTCCAGAGAAAGGAAGCGTCAGCAAAGATATTTATAGCTAGCCTGGCTGACCTAGCCTCAAAATCTGAAAAGCTTTGGTTGAGCCGCTGTATTGTGCGAATCATGTGCAAAAGAAAAACTACTGACACGGAAAAGAAGAGCCCATCTTTCCATTTATACTGCGGGAAAGTCCACTTAGGGCCCCTACCTAAAACAGACGCAGGCAATGTGTATGTCTTTGTAATGTTGGACCAATTCACCAGGCGGTTCCGATTCTCTAACTTTCTGCGGAGGTGGTGGCTATTGTTTTTTAAATTTGGCTGTCCCGGAGAAATATTAACTGATCAAGGGACCAATTTTGAGAGCCAATTGTTCCGGGAGTTGTGCGAACTGCTTGAAATCACAAAGAAAGGAACTACCCCATATCATCCCAGTGCAAATGCGCTGGTGAAGAGAGAGAATCGCACTTTGTTGCAATTGCTGCGTTGTGCTATTGGAGAAAAGCAGAATGATTGGGATAGGAAACTCCCCTCGTTGGTCGCAGCAGTGAGAAGCACGGTTCACAAATGCACGGGATTAACTCCTAACAAATTGATGCTTGGTCGGGAAGTGTGCACACCTTTGAAGTTAATGGTTGGAGAGGAAGAACAAAAGGAGTGTACCACTGACTTTGTGCGGGCTCGGGCAGCTGACATGCAGAGCTGTCATAGAATAGTTAGAGAGAAACTCCAAGCTCAACAGCGTCGGCAGCAGAGACACAGAAGTCAGGTTGGGTATGGGGTCGGTGATATGGTGATGCTGGTTAACTCTGCCATTAAGATTGGCCAAAGCAAAAAATTATCACCATGCTGGAAAGGGCCGTTTCTCGTGATAAAAGTAATATCGCCGATCTTGTATAGGATTGCCTCGTGAAGGAAGGAACAAACAGTGCATCATGATCGATTGAAGAAATTTGAAGGACGTTTGCCTAGCTGGATTCGAAGAAAAGGGCACCGAGTGTTAAGTGAGCAAAGTAAAAATCTAGTGGAGTGTGGAAAAGAAAAGTCGGTCATGATGAATCAGCCTGTGTACTGTGTCTGTGCTGGGGTGGACGATGGAAAAGTGATGATGCAGTGTGATGGCTGTGATCAATGGTTTCATTGTGACTGTGTGAAATTGTCCCCATTTAAAAGCCAGAGAGCTAGAAGAGTATTTATGCTCAGATTGTCAGATTGAGTCCTCGTCTGTTGCAGATGGATAGACAGCTGGAAGATGGGAAAGAAACATGGGAGGTAGTGTCACGAGAAAAAAGAAAGGGTGGGTGGCAGAAATGGTACAACGAGGGAAAGGTGGGAAGAAGATGAAACGGAAGAGGAAGTAGAAGAGGTAGAGGACGAGGAAGCGCATGGAACGTTGGTGTCTGGCCTCTTCAAAACATGGCCACTCCGATGGTATGGTCACGTCACCAGAGCATCAGGCCTTGCAAAAACCAAGGCAAGGCAAGGCACGGTGCAAGGAGGCAGAAGAAGAGGGAGACAGAAAAAGAGGTGGGAGGACAACATTCGAGAATGGACTGGTTGACACTGAACGAAGCCATGGTGGTTGCTGAGAACAGAGAAAGATGGAGTACGTTGGTTAAATGTGATCATCTGTGGGGCCCCAACGACCTCTGAGTTACGGGATGCGATAGGATAGGGTGTGTGTGCGTGTGAGAGATTAGAGGAAGCTTTAAGTTTGGTTTTGCGCTGTTTATAAAAAAAAATTATGTTATTTTAGTAGCTTTAACCTTTAGTCTTTTTCTTTTTGTTGCCGCAAAATGTTCATGCCTATGTTTGCGGGTTTTGTGTTTGGTTACAGGTTTGAGAATAGTTTTTGTTTGTGGCTTTGACATTTTCTGTCGATTTGGGACGTACCTGAGTTGCCCTACTCCATGTCCATGTGTTATTTAAACGTACAAAACCCTTATGGGGCCCCACTGTCAGAAAAAATGTGTACAAACATAAGCTTTCCTTTCCAGAAACGCAGAAGTTGTGGTCCAGATTCGGATCTTTGCAGTCCGCTGGACCCTATGAAAAAAAAAAAAAGACTAACGCAGAAGGTACATTATCTAAATCGATGAACTTTAATAATTTGACCATTAATTTAAAACATCATCACAAAGATATATTTCTATATTTTTATTACGGAAAACAAAACATTGTCTTTTTGTACTGAGATGTTAGTGGTTATTTTTTTATGATGTTTCACGAGTTTTATCTCGTAATGTTGTACCGTATTGTTCAAATATTTCTCCTTGCGCCAGTATGTGTGTGTGTGGGTGTGGATGTGTGTGTGTGTGCACGCGCGTGCACTGTGTGTGTGTATGCGTGCTTTACAATGAATAATGTCTCACATGCTTCATGGTGTATGTTTCAGATATGTAATGACGCTCCACAAGCTAAGCAGAAGATGTATTTTCTTTGCAGCCGGTGTGACTGGAGGACCGACGTTAACTCAGTGCTTCTAAAGTGACGTAGTTAACCTATATATATCTTCCCACGGCACCATGAGGAACAAGAAGCACTGGAAGTTGAAAGGGCCCGATATCGTTACTGTCTGTCACAGCTGATGTCAAGTGGTCTCGTAGAGGATACTGTGATGTAATATGTAAAGTTTGAAATTCGTGTCGCTAATGGCGTTTTGCGCAACAACAAAAAAGTGCTGGTTTTGTGATATACTACGCATTGTGCTTCTGTTTTAGACATGCTGGAATCGTGACTTCCTTATTCGGAAATGTGCCGTTATTATATTAACGCTGCAGCTGACTATGGTGTGTCCTAGTATTTATGTGTGATTTTTGACACCAAGTCGTGATTGTGAACATGACGCATAAGATGACATCACATATGACCTCGTAGTACGGAATTTTGTGTAAGGCATCGACCTTGGATTATTAATTTTCGTCTCAGTCGTCGTCATCAAGCAAATGATGGAGTTTCCTACGTTGTTTGCGTCGCCGCTGCTCACGATGATGTTGGCGATGACGGTGATAATGATGGTGGTGGGATCGTCTAATGGCGACACCACGGATTTTTCAAGTAAGTATAAGAACTCGATGCCTGTCTGATTATGCTAGGTCTGACTGATTGTGACACTGTTACTATATGTTTGTCTGATTGTGCTACTATCACTGATTGTAACAGTCTATATTTGTCGATCTGTCTGTCAGTTTGAAGCATCAAAATTTATATCTGTCTCTCCATAAAATCTGAAAGAGTCTTGGTCTAAGTGGACAAGAGTTTTTATCTGAAAGACTGTTTCTTTTAAATACTGACAATAGTCTTGGTCTAAAAGACTACTATTAAATATTGACAGCGATTCTTATAGATGCGGACAATGCTTCTTAATACGGATATTGGTTATTATAGTACTGACAATGCTTCTTATAGATACTTTGTTTTCCCAAACTTTTGTCATTTCCAAGTTCATACATAGTAATTAATTAATATGACGGTGATGTTGCCATGCCATAGGAGTTTCCGTTTCTTCACCTCAATGAGCATGTCATCGTTTTGTCCAATGGCTTGTGTGATAGTCTGTCGGACTTCGTTGTTGGGAAATGCCCAGAAGTCTTCTGGAGCACCTCATCTCCATGCTTTGTATTCTTCGTTTTAGATCTGCTGTGAGGGTCCATGTTTCGCAAGCATATTGGAAGATGGAGATGACAAGAGAGCGCAGCACTCATACCTTGGAGTGTAGATTGATGGTCCTGTCTTTAAAAATGGACTTCAACCTTGTCAGGGCTGCAGTTGCTTGTGCGATCCTGGAGAGGACTTCCTGTCGGGACCCATTGTCTGATACAATGGCTCCTGAATATTTGAAGCTATGCACCATGTTGAAGGATTGGCCATGGACTTTGATGTCCGTGTTGATCCCATTGGTGTTGTTGGTCATCATTTTGGTCTTTGCACTTATTTCCATTCCAAAGACTCTTGAGGTGGTGTCAAGCCCATCAGTCTACATTCCAAGGTAAGGCTGCTGCACTCCCTTGTCATCTCCATCTTCCTATATGCTTGCAAAACCTGGGCCATCACAGCAAATCTACAACGAAGAATACACAGCATGGAGATGATGTGCTACAGAAGACTTCTGGGCATTTCCTATACCCAGCACATCACCAACAACGAATTCCGACAGACCATCACACAAGCCATTGGACAACACGATAACATGCTCACAGTGGTGAAGAAACGGAAACTCCGATGGTATGGTCACGTCACCAGAGCATCAGGCAGGATAACAGGATAACAGGAATTTATTTCGCCAATTGACATGTAATAGATACAACAATCGGAATATTATTTGGTGTTGGACAATGGCAGAATGTTTATATTTAACATCTCTCTCTCTTTCTCTCTCTCACTTTCTCTCTCTTACACACACGCACACATACCTCATCTTCTTTAAATTTAGAAAATGATCTATATGTTATAATTTTATGACCTGGTTTGGGAATTTTAGCTCCCTTCTTTTTGCATGTAAAACATATTGGGTATTGGTCACTGCAATCATATACTGGTACACACAGTTCTGTTACACCCGGTCAGCTTTATTACTTGCGTAAATATGATCTATGAGTGTACTAGTATCAGCAGTTACTCTTGTTGGCGTTGTCACTCAGTGGGGTAGCTAGAGGAGGGGGAGAGGGGGGGTCCAAATTAGAAAATCCCCCCCCCGGGCCTCCACTTGAGGGGGGGCCCCCAAAGGAGTGAGCGAAATTTTTTTTTTTAAACAATAAATAGTAAATATTACGCCACCGCCATGTAATCTTGGTATTCACGTTGTTATATAAGTTAGCGAATTTAGACTTATAATATATATTCATTAAGTACATTATCTCATGTCATGATGTCGAATGTCAAAATGCAGGGGCCCCCAAAGAGGCCAAGCCCCCCCCCCTCCTCCCCCGGCACCCCAAATCCCTAGCTACGCCACTGTTGTCAATGATTGTTCAATATTATTGCAAAGTTAAATAATATTTGCCCAGTGTTTGTTTGATTTATACAGATCATTATTAAAATCACCCAATGTAAAAAAACAAAAAACTCTTTGGATTCTAATAAAACGGCATCAATCATAGAATTGAAATGATTAAAACAGTCTACATGTTCAGTTGGATGTCTGTATAAAAATCCAGTAATAAACTTATAAAGGGAGCTGCATGTTTTATGTCAATTTGAATCTAAATACATTCTACATGATTCTGTTCAAGAAGATAAAGACGCTTGTAACTAATTGTGTCGCATAAACTAATAACCCGGTTTCGTTACCTTTTTCTTCGTGATGTTGTAATAAAGAATAACCAGGCACTGCTATTTCTGAATCATATGACTTGTCACATAATCATTCAAAAAACATATTTCGTCGTGTGTCAGTGTAAATACAAATTGATTTTACATCATGATGTTCAAGAAGATAAAGACGCTTGTAACTAATAACCCTGTTATCTTTTTCTCTGTGATGTTGTAATAAAGAATGACAAGGGACTGGGTCCATGGTGTATGCCACTCCCAACCCTGCTAGATCTTGTTACAGATAATGGTGAGGGCCTCAATCATCGTTTCTCCTCCTGCTTGAAGCAATTCCGCGGGTATGTTGTTCATTCCCGCTGACTTCCCCTTCTTCAGCGATTGCACTGCTGCCTCAACTTCTTCTCGGAGAGTTGGGAGAATTTCTTCTTCTTCTCTGTTCTGGGGACATGCTAGAACTGATGGGTCTCCGTTTGGTGTGTGGCTGTAAAGGTCAGAGCAGTAAGCCTACTCTGTCCATCTATCCAAGACTTCTTATTCTTCTGTAAGGCATATGCCATACTTGCTTTGGATCGTGGAAACCTTAGGCTGTTTAACATTTGTCATCCACTTCACAGTCTGGTATGCCTTCTTGCTGTTGTTTTTGTTCAGATTGTTCTCTATTTCCTGGCACTGATCTTCTATCCAGTTCTCCTTTGCTGTGCGCATGCCTTTTCGGATATAATTGCTGATTTTTTTGGTATGCATCGGCTCCCTGTAAGGTGTTTTTTCTTTTTCATCTGTCTTCGTTTGTCACACAGATCCAAAAGTTCAGGTGTGATCCACGGTTTCTTCTTTGGGCGTTACTTGCAAGGATCTAAGTGTCGGCATCTGTCACAGCTGGGTTGAAGATGGTGGTCATGGTGTTGACAACTACTTTACCAGCTCCCAAAATGAGCAGTGGTGCAAATTTTCATCCAATTGTGGCTTGGAATACTTCTGCCACCTTCGTGTCTTGCAGTTTGTTTAGGTCGAACTTCAATCTGGTTGCTGTGTTTACTCTCTTCAAGTGGAACCGGAAAAAACATCGTCACGAGATCGTGGTCACTTCCTGGAAAAGTGCGTGTCCTGCCAATGTTGATGCTTGATCTGAAGCGTTTCTTGACTATGATGTAGTCAATCTGGTTGTGATGCTTCCCGATGGGACTGTGTCATGTCCATCGTCTAGATTTTTTAAGTGTGTTTGCCTGTATCAGATTGTTGTATCTGGCCAACTCTAAGAGTCTCAGACCTCTATCATTTGTCTCGTTGTTGCAGTGGGGCCCACATGTGTCTCTCCATATTTGGTACGCATCTTGGCCAACCTTAGCATTCCAGTCGCCTTGCACTATGACAATGTCCTTCTTCGGCACTTGGTCAAGGACAGCCTGCAGATGTTCATAGAAATTTTCAACTTCGCTGTCGTCATAGTCTGATGTTGTGGCATAGGTCTTGATGATGGTGATTTGAAAGGGGCTGCTCTCAGACGGATGGTGTTGAGTCTACTGGAGACTAGGCGGCAACCCACGACGATGACTAGAATGTCTTTGTGGACCAAGAATCCAACGCCGTGTTCGTGCCTGTCATCTCTACTGCTGAAATAAAGCTTGTGGCCTTTGTCGGTCATTGTTTCACCTAGGCCTTTGCAGCGCAGTTCGCTGATCCCTAAAAAGTTTCATCGATAGTGGTCCAGCTCAAGGGCCAGTTCTTCTAATTTTCACTCCGCAGTTAGGGTCCTGACATTCCAAGTTCCTATGACGATGTTGTCTCTCGTGCGGATCTTGCTATCAACGGAGTAATAGGATGTGACAAGGGCAAACAAAACATTCATCATTCAACGCACATCATTTTTATCATTATCATTCAACAATATATGTTATCTATGTAGAAATATTAAAAACAACAAACAACAAAACTGCTACAATACAAACGAAATTTGGTTTACCATTATTGCATTTGCTACAGATTTCTTCGAGGCGCTTGTTTTCGCCGATTAGTGTTCCGCATGCAATGTAGTGAAAGTGTCCATCGGGTGTGTAAAGTATGGGTCGTGGTTGGAGAGTAAAGAAAGCGTGGAACAACACGTTGCACATCCTCATCTCTGTGGCACTTATATAGTGAGAGAGAGAGAGAGAGAGAGAGAGAGAGAGAGAGAGAGAGAGAGAGAGAGAGAGAGAGAGAGAGAGAGAGAGAGAGAGAGAGAGAGAGAGAGAGAGAGAGAGAGAGAGAGAGAGAGAGAGGACCCAACATCATAGCCACCACTACCATCATTATCCTCTGTGTGGCACTCGGAGAAAGAGAGAGCGAGAGATGGAGCGCGAAAGAGAGCGAGAGAGAAAATCCACCACCACAGCCACCACTACCATCACCATCCTCTGTGTGGTACTCAGACGAGCTCCATTCCGCTTGTCGCCACTGAAACGGAAGTGAGAAGATTGTCTCCCTTGGGGCGACAAGGGCAGGCGCGACAACTGACAACTGTTACACATTGACACAGTTATTTCCCTTTACTACTCCCTCCTGCCCCCCTCCCCATCCCCTTCTCTAATCCCACGTCCCTTTTCGCCCCCTGACCAGGTTGTTGTGGCACAACTGTACAACAACGGCAACAAAATACTCCTCATTTATGTATGGGGTCTGTTGGGTCAGCTTGGGAATATTGGACGCTTTCTGCCAAATGGTCACTAGGGCTTCCTATAACATTATTATTTAGCATTGTAGGCATTTTATATATATGTGTTTTGTTGATATTTTATAATGGTGTTTATATTCTATTTTGTTTTTGTAAACGGGGGTGCAATAAATTAGAGTATAGCCTCAGCGTCCCCTGCCTGGGATGTCTTTATTGTAAAGTGACGGGCTGGTGGAGTGCCTTCAGTGTTACCACAAGGGTTGTTTCAGCAGATCTTTTATACGGATCAGGGGCGAGTCCTCTTTCAACCAAGTTGTGGTCCTGATTTTGTGGTCCCGATTCGGCTCTTTGCAGTCCGTCGGACCCTGTAAGCAATGAATAACTAAACTCAGTGATGGAGAAAGTTTTTAAGCTAGGGGTATTTATACCCTCAACCAAAACATGTGGGGGTTTTCATACCCTCATTGCAAACATAAGGGAGTTTTTATACCCCCTTTTAGTTTTTTAGGGGGTACACCAACATACGTAATAAACACTTTGCGTGGAAAGTCTTTTGATCAGTTTGAGTTTCTTCAGCCGGGCCCGGTTGCGGCTTACCTTTTTCTTCTCTTGCCGAGCACTCAAAGCCAAAGGCTGACAAAAAAGTTTGTTTTTCTTTTCCTTTTTTTTTTAAATTAAAAAAAAAATCATCTTGTTTTAATTTTTTTGAGCAATTAGTTTTGTCTGCTTTATTTTTCCTTTTCTTCGGCTTCCCCTCAGATCGCTGCTTGTCGGCCATGTTTAATGTTGGGTTGTTGTCAGTCTTATATAGTCAATCAAAAGCGTCGAGAACAAATAGTGAATATTATCGTGCATATGATTGGCTGTTTCTCGGAAGCGACAGAATGAATAGGAGGGGGAGAGAGGGTGGTAGGCGGTCGCGCATGACGCACACGATCCAGATCGAACGAAAGCTGTACGCACGACCGAAATAGTTGTACCTGATGATACCTCCCAGCAACTTAGCTTTATGTTTTCATACCCCTTTGGCACTGACTTTGTGCGTGTTTATACCCTTTCAATGCCAAATCAGCGAGTCATCAGTTTGTAGAGGCCGTCAAGACGATCGTTTCATGCAGCCCGACATCCAAGATCGTCGTGAGCAAGATCGCCCCGGTGCTGAACTTCAACCTTAACAGTAAGAGAGAGTTGTTCAACGCAATGTTGATGACCCAGCTGGCAGACCTCAAGAATATCTCATTCGTCAACAACGACAACGTGCCCTTTTACGCCATGCGCGATGGTGTTCATCCTACGAGAAGAGGCTCCAGTACTCTAGCAGGGAACATTGGCCGCCAAGTTGAGCGACTGTTGTGGAAAAAACCGCGGAATTCTGCCCGGCGCTTCAACCGGTCTGCAGATCCCTTTCCTGGTTTTTTTGATTGGAGAGGTAACTTTTTTCCACACAGCCCTTTTTCATTCCCTGCCTGGCAGCGCTGAGGTCATCAGGTCGATTTGTTGTGAACAGTCATAACAGAGTAGTTCCTATATAAAGAGCTGAAAATATATTACTCTTTATTTGATGTTTGGGTTTCATAATCTTTAGTTTTTCTCAATCTGTTAATGAGATACGAAAAGTTTACTGTTTTTCAATGGAATTGTCGTTCTGTATCTACTAACTTACAATATTTGCAACAGCACCTGTCTGAGAAAGATTATCACGTCTTGGCTTTACAGTCTTTGAACGTTAGCAACAGAAAGTTGCCTAAACTGAAGGGTTTTTACTACCCACCTGTTATAAACACTGACACTAATAAAGTTCAAGCTGCGGTGTATATCCGTCATGATTTGGAGTATAACATTCAATCAACATCCTTTATTCAACATCAAGATGTTCATTCGGCAGCAATCAAAGTGAAACTTAACAAAGATACATGTGTTAACATTTTAAGTGTTTATTTTCCAAAAGGCACAAACAACACAAACACTGACTGGCTGAAAAGTTTTGACTCATCTGAGTCATGGTTTGTGTGTGGTGACTTTAACACACATTCTCCTTTATGGGATAGAGGTTGCAATTCATGTACAAATAATAATTTTTGTAACAACGTCATCGATTCTAATTTGTTGATTTTAAATGATGGTCGTATTACTCGGATTCCGGATGTATCAACACATCGGCCTTCCGCTTTAGACTTAACTTTTACCACTCCAGATCTTTATTCGGACTGTATGTGGGAAGTGGAATCTGATTCATTAGGCAGTGATCATTTGCCATTGATAATAATATGTGACAGCAGTGTTGAATTTGATATTGCAGAGGATCCAGTGCCAAAATATATTTATAGCCGAGCAAATTGGCAAGATTTTCAAAACGCTTTATTATCATATGATACAAATTTCGTTAATGATGATGATATAAATGTTGCATATAATACATTTGTAAAAGATATACATAATGCAGCTTCAAAATCTATACCCAAAAAACGTGCATACAATAAAAAAGTTCGAGCTGGTAATATATGGTGGAATGATATTTGCAAAAAAGCAGTAGATGAAAAAAGGGGGCTTATAAAACTTGGTTAAAAAATCGTACTTCACAATCTTTTATAGAGATGAAAATAGCTAAAATTAATTGCAACAAAGTAATTGCTTCAGAGAAACAAGCTTTCTGGTCAAACTACTGCAATTCTGAAATAACTAGTTGTAAGGATTCATCAAAAGTATGGAAAAAATTCTTTGAAATGCAACACGGGTATAGACTCCCCCAGTGTCCTCTGAAGATAGATAGCAATAATTTTCCCACACCCCAAGAAAAATCAGAAGCATTTGTAAAACATTTTGTTACAATAAGTCATTCATCAAGTCTCCCTTCTGACATTAAAGAAGAAAGAGAACGAGAAGAAAAGAGTACAAAGTATGAGCCGCCACCACCTGATAACAATATGTACTTTAATTCTGAAATTACCTTAAAAGAATTACAAAATGTCATTTTGGAACTTAGTCGAAAAAATTCAGCAGTTGGTTTAGATGGTATTTCGTATAAAATACTTTCACATCTGCCTGAACAATGGCTGAATGTACTACATATTATAATACAAAAGGCTTGGATGTCTGGAAATTTACCCGAATTCTGGAATTCCTCTCTGATAATCCCCATTCTAAAATCAGGTAAGCCTCGTGCTGTAGTTTCTAGTTATAGGCCTATTGCCTTAACCTCTCACGCATGTAAAGTTATGGAAAAGATAGTACTGGAAAGATTATTGCATTTTTGTAATAAAACAAGTGTAATTCCAATTAACCAAGCTGGTTTTCAAAAAGGAAGATCAACTACTGATCATCTTGTGAAGCTTACAACGAATATAAAAAAAACAATTTGCCAGACGAAAAGGGGTATTAGCTACTTTTTTTGACATCAATAAAGCGTACGATAGAGTGTGGCATACTCGTTTATTGTACAAGTTAAAAAGTATAGGAATTTCAGGTAACATGTACACTTACATTAAAAGTCTTCTTTCTAATAGGAAGATAAAGGTTAAAGTAGGTAATTCTTATTCATCTAGTCAAAACACTGATATAGGAATTCCTCAGGGGGCAATAATCTCACCTGTATTGTTCAATATATTAATTCATGATCTACCTAAAGTGATAGGCAAAAATGTTTCTCTTGCTCAATACGCTGATGATATAGCACTATGGATGAATGTTAATCTAAAAAGAAAAACGTCCCTTTTTGAAATTAAACACGTGACAAATTGTTACCAACGAGAAATAAATTTAATCAGTACTTTTATGATTAAAAATGGGTTAGAACTTTCAAAAGAAAAAACTAATTTAATATTGTTTAGTAATGGACAAGAGCCTAGATTGCTTCCTAAAATCGTGATTGACAACACTGAACTTAAGTATGTGAAAGAAGTAAAATTTCTTGGAGTTTATCTTACAACAAAATTGAACTGGAAAAGACACATCGATTATCTCACTCAAAAAGCACTTAAAATTTACAATCTTCTAAAAATAATCAGTAGGAAACCATGGGGACAGGACTCAAAAACATTAATACATCTAGCTTGTTCTATGATTAGATCTAAGTTAACGTATGGGCAAGAGGTTTACTTTTCGGCTCCGAAATCGTATTTAAAAACGTTACAAAGCCTAGATAGCAAAGCCATAAAATTAGCTTTAGGAGTATCAGTCCACACACGTACTGAAAAAGTCTATACATTAGCAGGGATAATGCCCTTACTTGATTGGAGAAAATTGGCTTGCGCAAAGTACATTGTGAGAGCAAAAGCAGTCCTGAATTACAACAAAGAAGAGATATTGTTAAGATCAGACACAGACTTCCCTAAACATGCAAAAAAAGTTTCTTCTTTTGAAACAATTGCAACATATACAAAAGATCTTATGCAAACTGTTCAAGAAGACTTCGTAGTTCTAGATCCAATTTCCTGTACGTCGCCATTACCACCGTGGGAACTTAAAACAGCCTATTTTGATATTCATTATTGTACAGAAAATAAATCTAATAATGCAGCCATTCTGGCCACAAAGGCTCGATTACACCTGGAAAGCAAATATTATCAACATTTAAAAATTTATACAGATGGTTCTGTGCTAGAATCATCCGATGCAGGAGCGGCATATGTAATACCAGAATTAAATATAAAAGAATCTTTTTATTTAGGTAAGGGGATTTCGATTTTCACTGCAGAATTAATAGCAGTTTTAATGGCTCTAAGCAAAATTGAAAGTCTGTCTACAAATATTTTGCAAATTGTTGTGTGTGTAGATTCAATGACCGTCCTGGAGGCATTGCAATCAAACAAGTCTAAGGAAAGAAAAGAAATTATTATTGAAATAAAGCATCTAATCAACAATTTAATTGTTAACGGAACAGATGTAAGTTTCTGCTGGATACCGTCACATAGTCATGATAGTGGGTTTCTATATAATGACTGGGCAGATAGGGGGGCAAAACAGGGTGCCTCAAATTTGAACTCCAAGGTTATTGCATTGAAGAAATCCCCTAAAGAAATACAACATCATATTGAACATAGTTTACTTAGACAAATTATATTTGACACACATTTTGAAGAGCAGAGTAAAGTCTCAAGAGCTATTTCCTCAATGGCAAATCGAATATGGCTTAATGCAATAAGACCGAAATATTGTAAAAATGTTTTATGTGCCTGTGGCAGACCTTTGTCTTTAGAACACATGTTGTTTGCATGCTCTACTGTTGCCCCTATTTTACCGCTGGAGATGAACGAGAAAACTTCCTTAAAAGAAATTAATTATGCTTTGTGTATTACCTTAGCGAAAATAATCTTTGATTCACCTGTTGCAAGATTAATATAATCGTTTAATTTTTTTTATTTTTTTTAAACATTATTATTATTATTCTTATTATTATTGTAATTATTATTATTATTTTTTTTATTTTTTATTTTATTTTATTTTATTTTTTTTTTTTTTTTGGTGTCTTATCATTTTGATGAATGAAGACAATAAAATCAACAACAACAACATACCCTTTCATTACATTTTTGTTACGTGATTTCCCAACTCAGTGCGTGAAACACGTACGATTGTACGTGATCTCCATCACTGAATCTAATTAAGGTGTGTGTTTTATTAATATTTTATAATATTTATAGTTTATTTTGGTTTTATAAACGGGGGTTAAATAAATTAGAGTACAGCCTCAGCGTTCCCAGCATGGGATGCTTTTAAAGTTAAGAGGCGGCTGATGGAGTGCCTTCAGTGTTACCGTTAGGTTTGTTTCAACAGATCTTTTACACGGATCAGGGGTGAGTCCTCTTTCAACCGAGTTATGGTCGTGATTCGGCTCTTTGCAGTCCGCTGGGTCCTATAAACAATGACTAACTAACTAACAACAAGTGCTGTTCAAGGCTTTGACGTTTAACAATGCATTGAGATAAAAAGAACATGGCTGTGTTTGACCAGTCCCTGTGTTGGAGGAAGGGTGGGCGGCGGATGTGTATTATTGCGCCGTGGTCCACGATTGTATACCGTGCACAACTTTGCAGCAAGCTGGCGTCTGGGGTTTGGCACCTTGGTTGTCCTTGCGCAGATGATGGTATTGGCAGGTGTGCGGTGGTCCATCCCGTCACACGACACACAGCTGGCAGCAAGGTCACCTCTTGGGTGGTCCATCCCGTCACACAACCCACAGCTGGCAGCAAGGTCACGTCTTGGGTGGGCCATCCCGTCACACGACACACAGCTGGCAGCAAGGTCACTTCTTGGGTGGTCCATCCCGTCACACGACCCACAGCTGGCAGCAAGGTCACTTCTTGGGTGGTCCATCCCGTCACACGACACACAGCTGGCAGCAAGGTCACTTCTTGGGTGGTTTAGGGGGACCCGCACCTTGAGTGGCAGTGTGAACTAAATTGAGCGCTATTTGAAACCATTAAGATGACGTCATTACCTTAACCCATTGTAGCCGTCAGCTGGTAGTTGCACTATCCTATCCTATCCTGTCCCATAACCCGAAGGTCGTAGGGGCACCACAGATGATCGCTTAACCAGCATACTCCATCTTTCTCTGTCCTCAGCAGCCCTCATGGCTTCGCTCAGTGTCAAACCAGTCCATTCTCGAATGTTGTCCTCCCACCTCTTTTTCGGTCTCCCCCTTCTTCTACCTCCTTGCACTGTGCCTTGCAGAATGGTCTTTGCAAGGCCTGATGATCTGGTGACGTGGCCATACCATCGGAGTTTCCGTTTCTTCACCACTGTGAGCAGGTCATCGTGTTGTCCAATGGCTTGTGTGATGGTCTGTCGGACTTCAATGTTGGTGATGTGTTGGGTATAGGAAATGCACAGAAGTCTTCTGTAGCACCTCATCTCCATGCTGTGTATTCTTCGTTGGAGATCTGCTGTGAGGGTCCATGTTTCGCAAGCATATAGGAAGATGGAGATGACCAGAGAGCGCAGCAGTCTTACTTTGGAATGTAGACTGATGGTTCTGTCTTTCCAAATGGGCTTCAACCTTGTCAGGGCAGCAGTTGTTTGTGCGATCCTGGAGAGGACTTCCTGTCGAGACCCATTGTCTGACACAATGGCTCCTAAATATTTGAAGCTGTGCACTGTGTTGAGGGATTGGCCTTGTACTTTGATGTCCGTGTTGATGCCATTGGTGTTGTTGGTCATCATTTTGGTCTTCTCTGCACTTATTTCCATTCCATAAGCTCTGGAGGTGGTGTCAAGCCTCTGTACAAGCTGTTCAAGTTCTTGTTCCTCTCCAGCCAATCCATCAATATCATCCGCAAAACGAAGATTGGAGATTGCTCTGCCCCCTATGCTGACTGTGCCTTCGTGATCTGCAAGAGCATCTGACATGATGCGCTCTAGGAAGATGTTGAAGAGTGTTGGAGAGAGTAGGCATCCTTGACGCACACCGATTGTTGTTCTGAACCAGTTCCCGATGACGCTGTTATGGAGGACTGCACTGGTAGCCTTGTCATACAGGCTTTTGATGACTTCTATAATTTTAGGGCTGATGTTGTAAACTTTCATGGTTGCCCATAGAGCTGCATGCCAGACTCGGTCAAATGCCTTCTTGAAGTCTATGAACACATGATATAGATGTTGTTGGTGCTGTAGGTATTTCTCACAGATTATTCTGAGGTTGAAAATCTGTTCAGTGGTACTTCGCCCTGCCATGAATCCTGCTTGTTCTTCAGCTATGATTTGTTCAGCTTGTGGTTTCAACCTGTTGAGTATTATTTTCAGGAGGACCTTGCTGGGATGGCTGATGAGGCTGATGGTGCGGTAATTTTCACACTCCTGAAGGTTACCTTTTTTGGGAAGAGTGATGACAAGCGACTGGGTCCATGGTGTAGGCCATTCCCCACTCTGCCAGATCTTGTTACAGATAATGGTGAGAGCATCAGTCATCGCTTCTCCTCCTGCTTGTAGCAGTTCCGCTGGTATGTTGTCCACTCCCGCTGACTTCCCTTTCTTCAGCGATTGCACTGCTGCCTCAACTTCTTCCCGGAGAATTGGGAGGATTTCTTCTTCTTCTCTGCTCTCGGGACATGCTAGAACTGATGGGTCTCCATTTGGTGTATGGTTGTAAAGGTCAGAGCAGTACTCTGTCCATCTGTCCAAGACTTCTTGTTCTTCTGTAAGGCAAATGCCAGACTTGCTTTGGATAGTGGAGACTTTGGGCTGTTTAACACTTGTCAGCCGCTTCACCGTCTGGTAGGCCTTCTTGCTGTTGTTCTTGTTAAGATTGTTCTCTATTTCCTGGCATTGATCTTCTATCCAGTTCTCCTTTGCTGTGCGCATGCCTTTTCGGATGTCATTGTTGATTTTTCGGTAGACATCAGCTCCCTGTGAGGTGTTCTTTTTCTTTTTTAACTCTCTTCGTTTATCACACAGATTTAAAAGTTCAGGTGTGATCCACGGCTTCTTCTTTGGTCGGTGCTTGCCAAGGATCTCAGTGGCGGCATCTGTTACAGCTGAGTTGAAGGTATTGGTCATGGTGTTGACATCTACTTCGCCTGCCCCCAAAATAAGCAGTGGTGCAAATTTCCCTCCAATTGTGGCCTGAAATATTTTTGCCACCTCCGGGTCTTGCAGTTTGTCCAGGTCGAACTTCAGCCTAGTGCACTTTGCTGTATTTACTCTCTTCAAATGGAGCCGGAAAGACATCATCACGAGATCGTGGTCACTTCCAATGTCTGCTCCTGGAAAAGTGCGTGTCCTGCCAATGTTGATGCTTGATCTGAAGCGTTTCTTGACCATGATGTAGTCGATCTGGTTGTGATGTTCCCCGCCGGGACTGTGCCATGTCCATCGTCTGGATTTTTTGTGGAGACCAAGCGTGTTTGCCAGTACCAGATTGTTGTATCTGGCAAACTCCAATAGCCTCAGACCCCTGTCATTTGTCTCGTTGTTGCAGTGGGGTCCGCATGTGTCTCCCCAGTTGTGGTGCGCATCTTGGCCAACCTTGGCATTCCAGTCGCCTTGCACTATGACTATGTCCTTCTTCGGCACTTGGTCAAGGACCGCCTGTATATTTTCATAAAAATCCTCCACTTCGCTGTCTTCATAGTCTGATGTTGGGGCATAGGCCTGGATGATGGTAATGTTGAAAGGGGTTGCTCTCAGACGGATGGTAATGAGTCTACTGGAGACTGGGCGGCAACCCATGACAGTGGCTAGAATGTTCTTGTGGACCAAGAATCCAACGCCGTGTTCGTGCCTGTCATCTCTACCGCTGAAATAGAGCTTGTGGCCTTTGTCAGTCGTTGTTTCACCTAGGCCTTTCCAGCGCAGTTCGCTGATACCTAGAACGTTCCATCGATAGTGGTCCAGCTCGTGGGCCAGTTCTTCTAATTTTCCTTCCGCAGTTAGGGTCCTGACATTCCAGGTTCCTATGACGATGTTGTTTCTCGTGCGGATCTTGCTAATTTGTCCATCAGTAGCATACTTTTCACCTCCGTCCTGGTGGCCAACGGAAGGCGCGGTCCTTGTGTAGCCGGGCGACGACCGATCCGGCATGGAATTAGTGGATAGCCTCATCATGTGTTGTGTCTTGGGCAAAAAAAAGACCTGGCAGGGCCCAATCCTCTCCAGGCTGTTGGCCACAGCCGAAATCCACGAATACAGTGTGGCTCGCCTTGGCCCTGAGCACGTGGTCGTTGAACCTGTAGTAACGTGAGGTTCCTCCGCCCTGGCCGGTGACTTCTGTGTAGAAGACTTTCGCCCAGTGATGCCGTGCTAACATCACCCCTGTTAGTCGCCTCTTACGACACGCCGGGAAACGTTGGGTCTATTCTATTTGCCCGAACCCACACTACATCTAGAAAAACTACTATTAAGTTCCTTGACGAATTCTGATAGAAAACATTACCCCTTAACTAATTATGCTAGAACAATTATCCTTGAATAATTCTACTAGAACAATTACCCTTAAGTTCCTTAATGCATTCTACTAAAACAATTAGCCCTTAATTAATTCTGCTGGAACAGTTATCCTTAACTAATTCTGCGGGAACAATTACCCTTAATTAATTGTGCTATAACAATTACTCTTAACTCATTCTGTTACAGCAATGGCCCCTAACTAATTTTGCTGCAACAACAGTTACCCTTATCTCATTGTGCCGAACAATTACCCTGAACTAACTATGCTAATCAATTATCCTTAAGTTTTCGAACTCATTCTGCGAGAACAATTACCTTTAAGTTCCTTAAATCGTTGTTCTGGTTTGAGGATATTTTGCTGATGACATACAACTTGGACCAGTATCAGTGGGTTGTTGACAGGATGTGTGGATGTTGTTACGGTGATTGAATGTTTTTAGGAAGTTGTATGGTTGTAACGGATCTTGTGTGGCTGTAACGGCTGTAATTACATCGACGCCGGGGGCGCCCTCACTAGTCGTAAATAATGCACCATCGACAGCGCTGGAGAGGATAATTGCCACAGGCAGGGGTTGTCTCGCTTGCCTCGTGCATGCGCCATTGATCTCCCATGAGCGACATTTTGCTAACAGGGCCGATAAGAAATGCGGTGCGCTTCAAGTTAAGTAAACAGGCGTTATATTTCTAACGATCGTTAATTTATTCTAAAAATACACGCTGCCTGCCCAAGCTTCAGGATCAAGACCCGCAAACAACAGGAGATGGTAACTAAAATAATAATGAACATTCTGTTGAAAAAGAAAAGGAGATTAAATAATGAATAGTCTGTTCAAAAAGGAGGTGGAAATTAAATAATGATTATGCTGTTCAAATATGGCACATGACATCCAAGCTGCGTTTTTATTATACATGTACATATTTTTTACTTCAATCGGACCGTCCAGAAAAATGAAACAGCGCACCAGAATCACCTTAGTCACCGGTTTATGAATGGGTACCTGTTCCACCGGGCCATGAAGGTCCACCGAGCTAGGAATGGGTACTGCGGGCTGTCATTCAGTACCATGGACGGCAAAATAGCAAGGAAGGGGAGATGACACCGTTCTCAAAAAGCTGTCCTGAGAAAAGCGAGGTCTTTGGAGAAGGCACTCTGAGCTGGATGGTGATTTTTTTTTTTTTTTTGGGGGGGAGGTGTATGTGTGGGATGGGAGGTGGTATGGGGGATGCATAATAAAATATACCAGACAGTAAGAACGGCATGAATCAACACAAAGGTCAATGCAGTGTATTACAACAAAACCATTACATGGCTGTGCAGACAAACAGCAGATAACACTGGCTACATGTGTAGACAAACAGCAGATAACACTGGCTACATGTGTAGACACACAACAGATAACACTGGCTACATGTGTAGACAAACAGCAGATAACACTGGCTACATATGTAGACAAACAGCAGATAACACTGGCTACATGTGTAGACAAACAGCAGATTACACTGGCTACATGTGTAGACAAACAGCAGATAACACTTGCTACATGTGTATTGTTGCTGGGCTCTGCACAATGGAATGCTATTACCCACTCGTCTTTGTCTGCGGGGATCGGCTAGTATAATCACCCTGTGACTAATGTGAGAGAGTGCGTTCGCATGCGTGTGAGCGCATGCAAGATCTGTAGTAAGGTGGAGTGGTGGTTTGCTAGTGGTTGCTGTGGTTGTGATCAAGTTCATAATAATCTTGCGTTCAAGCAGAGAATCAGTCGGAATACATGAGGTGGGATCAGTGAAAGCTCTCATTGAAGAGATAGAACGAAAGACGAGGAAATCAAAGTTTCTCAAAACCAGAGACGATCTGACATTGCTTCCAGCAAACGCTGTTACAGTGGTGATGACGTCAGGAGGAGCGGAGATTCCAGAGAGCCAGGAAGTCATGATCCAGCACCTTCAGTGCGGCGAACATCTACCAAGAGGGGTGATGGTCATGGACACAGTTACCACAAAGAAGAACGGGCTGTATCCGGTTCAAGTGGCAAACTTTGGACAAACTAATGTCTTCCTCAAGAAAGGAACACGTCTTGGCATACTGCAAGACATAGACATAGTCTGCGATCCGGAGTTAGACATCTGCATAGAAGAGGCGGAGATGAATGAGATCATGGTTTTCAGATTGGATGTTGAAGAACAGAAAACGACGAAAGAACAAATTAAGGTGCCAGAGATTGACATGACAAAGTTCAGTGAAGAGCAGAGAAAACAAATTCAAAGTTTCATGGAAAAGCACGAGAAATGTTTCCAACGGGAAGATGAAGTTGGTTATTCCGACACGGTCAAGTTCACTGTCAACACTGTTGATGAAGCACCTGTAAGCCAACCATATAGACGCATACCGCCAAACCAGCTAATGGAAGTGAAGGCACACATTCAGAAACTGCTTGACCAAGGTATAGTCAGACCCAGTCACAGCCCGTATGCATCCCCTATAGTGCTGGCCAAGAAGAAAGACGGAAGTTTGCGTATGTGTGTGGACTACAGACGCCTGAATGCGAAGACCGTCCGTGACTCCTTTCCACTTCCAAGAATTGAGGAAGCTCTCGACTCGTTGGCAGGAGCAAAATATTTCTCTACATTAGACCTGGCGTCTGGGTACCACCAGATAGCGGTAGAAGAGAAAGATAAACACAAAACAGCCTTCATTACGCCATTTGGTCTGTTTGAATGGGAACGCCTGCCGTTTGGCCTTTCCGGGGCACCAGCCTGTTTCCAGCGGTTCATGCAGCGCCTGTTTAGCGACAAGCTGTTTGAAATTCTCATCATCTACTTGGACGACCTTCTGGTGTTCAGCAAAACATTCAAAGAGCACTTAGAACACCTAGACTATGTCTTCAGAGTTATTGAGAAACACGGCCTGAAACTGAAGCCGTCAAAATGTCAACTCTTCAGGGTAAAAGTGCCGTACCTAGGTCACGTGATATCGGCAGATGGGGTAGCAACAGATCCCGAGAAAGTTGATGCTGTGAAGGACTGGCCTACGCCATCTACAGTGAAACAACTTCAAGCGTTTCTGGGACTTGCCGGATATTATCGGCGTTACATCCAAAACTTCGCGCAAATTGCCGCTCCACTGTACGATGCCATGCAGACCACGTCTCCAGAAGAGAAACACAAGTCAGTAAGAAAGAAGACACTGAATTGGACGTCCCGCTGCCAAGAAGCATTTGAAACGCTGAAGAAGCAATTGACTACAGCCCCTGTGCTGACCTTTGCTGATTTCACCAAGCCATACATTCTTCACGTTGACGCCAGTCACGATGGCCTCGGCGCTATCCTGTCGACGACGCCAATCTGTAGTAAGGTGGAGTGGTGGTTTGCTAGTGGTTGCTGTGGTTGTGATCAAGTTCATAATAATCTTGCGTTCAAGCAGAGAATCAGTCGGAATACATTCCTTTTCTCTCGCCTTTATTCTCTTCTCTCTTTTTTCCAATTCATATAAAACATTCCTTATATATAATACTTTTCGTTATCACAACTCACAATATTATTTCCACGCGTAGTTTTCTCGTGCACACCAATTAGTTTCTTCTGAACTATTAATTACTTTGTCTCAGCAACCGAACACACTCACAAGCATACTACAAAACTTGCATGCGCTCACACGCATGCGAACGCACTCTCTCACACTAATCTTTATACATTTATATGTTTAGCCATGGACCAAGATGCCTACTCGTCTGCAAAATATGAGACTAATTTCTGCAACGCCTTGTATACAAAGGTTGTGCAGAGCGTCTCACTGATGGCAGAAACAGCCCTCAGTTGAGATCGCATCCACTTATACAAACAAGGGACGAACAATCTTCTATGACCGTGGTCCACTGGAATCTCCAACATAATTTCTATACATATACACACATCATGGCTAAACTAAACACATGGAGAAGTAATTAACAATATACACATTCTCCGGTACAATCACTGGTCTGCAATAATACACATAGGAGAAACAACAGTTGGACAGTAGGGGCTACCTCATGGTGGCGAAACCGGTCGCGTGTCAGCCACGTGGTCACGCTAAGTTTCCCAATGATAAAACATGGGAAAACTTCACAAACATAATACAGCAATAATATCAATAAATCGAAATGAAACAAACGATTGATCATTTACCTTCTTGACAATGTCAGGCTCTGGCTATACTGCGATGAATGATTTTCAACCGTCACCTGCTTAGTCTTTCTGAGAGATTTTCAACGTGCGTCCTTCTACCGTGCTGTTCAGACAAGGACTCCCTATCCTCCCGCTGGGGTCTACTATCGTGCGAGACTACGAGTGATTGGTCATCTGGATGAGATCACGGCTTATCTTTGTGAAACTGTAGCCTACACATGCTGAGAACAACCTAACTTCGCTAGTCAGCGATTTAACTTATATAGGTCAAAGCAGACTGAACGTTGGAGGCTTGAAGCCTTAGTGTTGGGTTGAACTAGCCTCTCGCGACAAGACACACAACAGATAACACTTACTACATGTGTAGACAAACAGCAGCGCTTGAGCTGGAAAAACGTTGCGCAAGAACAAATATAATAAATGATTTGTGTGATGAAATAAATCAATAAAATAGCCAGAAATGCATTTAGCATTAGCAACAAGCTGAGCTATGGCTAGAGCGTAGTATGGTGCATCAATCTTTTCCCTTTCGCGTGACCACAAGGTTTTCCTTATCCTACCGACGACGCCAAATGTTCGTGCAGACATCACTTATTGATGTGATCAGCGCCTGAGTAAGGAATCGCTGTTCTAGATCAATGCCCCTCTAGACAGAGGCTCCCGCTTCTTCGCGGGCTGTAGCTATGTCATGTCGAGCGGCTCTAGCCAAGCTTAAAACCATACTTGGCATCATCAGAGCATAGAGCTATTGGCCTTTGTATTTACAGGCCTATGAACTAATTAATAGCATTGTTTACAGGATGGGCCAATAAAATGTTACCACTTTTTAATCGTAAATAAGTTTTTTTTTTAAATGAGAACGTTTTCGAAAATTTTATTCACAAAAATGTCCAAATTATTATTTGATACCAAACATAATCACTTTTTCACTGGATTTCCTCAAACAATTCTTTCCTGGAGATAGGCGTATCTCATGGCGCACAGACAACTCATGACCTCCCTACTCCCCTGATCTTTCCCCCCGAAGACGACTTCCTATGGGATAACATGAAGGAGAGAGTGTGCCACAACAACCCACAGACCATTTTGCCCTGAAGACAAACAACCGTCATGAAATTCGGAGAATCCTACTTGAGATGTGTGGCAATGTCATCACAAACTTCAATGTGCGTGTTGCAACTGTAATCCAGAGAAGAGGAGCGTGGATTGAGCATACCATCAATTATTAAACTGTGTACAGAACGAGTGAAAAAGTGGGAAACCTTTGGTATAAAAAAAAATAATTTGGTGCGTCCGTGACATTTCTGTGAATAAAATTTTCGAAAACGTTCTGATTGTAAAAAGTTATGTACAATTAAATAGTGGTAACATTTTATTGGCCCACCATATATATTATTTATACATAAGATATTTACCGTTCTCCTCAAAGCGCTAACCGTCAGTGAGCACAAGAAATACAAGAGAAGCGGGACCGTTGAATCTGTAATGTTTGTATGAACATCAGCCTGTAGGTTAGATCTTTGTTATTGCGTTTGTGCTGTCAGTTTGACGAAACGTCAGTTGTATGTGTACGTGTTATTGTGCTGTCAGCTTATTCGTCAGTTGTACGTGTTATTGTGCTGTCAGCTTGTTCGTCAGTTGTACATGTTATTGTGTTGCAGCTTTGACCAAATGCATTCCTTGTGCGTTCACTCGTGAATAAAAGATGTTATATCCTTCTTGTTGAACTACCGTTCTGGCCTTTGTCCGTCTGACGTACAGCGTCCGGTGGCCCTTCGGAGGTGACATTTGCGTACTTTTCTCTGAAATTCATGGACGGATTTCGTTGACACTTGATATTTAGTTAGGAAGTGGTGAACCCTACCATATGACCCCCCAAAATGCATATTGGGTGACGTCATAATATTGACGTCATAATTTGTTGTGTCTTTTTTTTTCTACTCCCATTTTCTCCCAAACTACTAAAGAGATTTGGTTCAAATTTGGTATGCACATAGACTTTAACTGTGCCTGTAAGGTAAAACCAAACTTATATATATATATATATATATATATATATATATATATATATATATATATATATATATATATATATATATATATATATATATATATATATATATATAATATCGAGTGATGTAACATAATTTTTAACAGAAAATATTTATACATTTTGATTCTTTTTTTTTTCTTAAAAAAAAAAATAAACTTCTTATGTCATTAAGAGTGTACAGACGCCTTGACACTTAAACAAAACTATGGTATACTGAGTGACGTCACCATGGTGACGTCATAATTTGTAGGTTTTTAATTTATTTTCTACCAAACTACTGGTTCAACTTTGATAAATACTTAGGTTTTAACTATGCCTCCAACGTAAAACCAAACTTATGCAAATAGAATGACGTAATTATGATGACGTCATCTTTTATGGTTTTGTTTGTTTCTATGTAATAAGTGAACAGATGCGTTGAGCCATAGTAAAATTTATGTATATCGAGTGACATCATCGTGGTAACGTAACATTTTATTGTTAATTTCGTTTTACCAACTTTTCTCTGAAACTAATGGACTTATTTTTTTGAAACTTGGTATTTAGTCAAACAATGGTGAACTCTACAAGATAACAACAAATTAAACAAATCGGGTGACGTACTTGCGGTGTCGTTTTAACTTTTTTTTTCTAATGAAATATGCTCCCAAATTACCCGAGAGATTTGGTTCAAGCTTTACCTGTTGTGCCTCCAAGTAAAACCAAACGTATGCAAATCAAGTGACGTTAATCATAGTGACGTAATTTTTTTATCTTAAAAGATTTCGTTAGATGAATCTTTGCTTACCCTGTACACACATGGATTGCATATTGCCTGTCCAAACACAACCTCTGATCTTTGAACTAGACCCACACCCTCCGACCCTAGGAGTCCACAACGCCAACACCAAGCGCAACAACTCTGGCACACTTCGCCACAGATAGTCAGCAGGACGGGAGATAATGAATTTTTCCACTACAGTAGACTCCCTTGAGAAATGACGCCAGTAGGCTGGAAGGCTAGATCTGCGCACAGGACTAGAATTCACTATATATATTTTAGTTCTTTGTAGAGAAATAATATGGGTGTTGGGCGAAGGGTCAGTCGTTTTCCTTTGCAAACTTTACCAGTGCTACTCAAGCTTTACTTCACCAATAAATAATAAAAAATGTAGTTACATTATTTGAATATTCACTTCCTTAGGGGAATCTTTTTGTCAGTAATGCCTGGCCTTGTTGACAGCGTATTGGAAGAGTGGTTATACCATGTTAGAATCTTATTAGAACAGTGGTTAGCATGTTAGAATCTTACCAGGAAAAGTGGTTATCATAGTAGAATCTTTTTTGGGACAGTGGTTAGCATGTAAGAAGTTTATTAGAACTGGTCGTGTTATAATCTTATTGGAACGGTGGTTGGTATTTAGAAGCTAATTAGAACTGTGGTTAGCATGTTAGAATCTTATTTGGACAGTGGTTATATCATATTGGAATCTTTTTAGAACAGTGGTTAGAATGTTATAATCTTATTAGAACAGTGGTTAGCGTGGTAGAATCTTATTGAAACAGTGGTTAGCATGTTGTAATCTTATTAGAACAATGGTTAGCATGTTCAAATCTTAGTAGGACAGTGGTTAGCTTGTTAGAATCTTACTAGTACAGTGGTTATACCATGTTAAAATCTTATTAGAACAGAGGTACGTGTTATAATTTTAATAGAACGGTGATTAGCATGTTTTAGTCTTATTAGAATAGTGGTTAGCATTTTATAATCTTATTGAAACAGTGTTAGCATGTTAGAATCGAATTAGAACAGTGATTATACCATGTTAGAATCTTATTAGAACAGTGGTTAGCATGTTCGAATATAATTAAAACAGTGGTCTTACCATATTTAAATCTTATTCGAACAGTGGTTAGCATTCTACAATCTTATTAGAACAGTGGTTAGCATTCTACAATCTTATTAGAACAGTGGCTAGCATGTTAGAATCTTACTAGAACAGTGGTTAGCATGTTTTTTTCATCATCATGATGACCTGCGCACAGTGGTGAAGAAACGGAAACTCCGATGTATGGCCACATCACCAGATCATCAGGCCTTGCAAAGACCATCCTGCAAGGCACAGTGCAAGTAGGTAGAAGAAGAGGGAGACCGAAAAAGAGGTGGGAGGACAACATTCGAGAATAGACTGGTTTGACACTGAGCGAAGCCATAAGGGTTGCTGAGGACAGAGAAAGATGGAGTACGCTGGTTAAACGATCATCTGTGGTGCCTCTACGACCTCCGAGTTACGGGATTGGTATAGGTTAGCATGTTAGAATTTTATTGGAAAAATTGTTGGCATGTTAGAAAGTTTAGTAAAACAAGTTTTATTTAAAATTTTCTGGACTCTAGCCCCTAGAATTAAAGGTCAATTACAATATTACGCGTACATACAAAACAAATAGCTTGCAGGTGTGACAAGGCGGGCAATCACCCTCTGAGCTAAGCTGCTAAACAGTCATCACTCACTCGCTCAGCCAGCCATCATTCCTCTTAATCAGCCATCTCTAGCAGGCCCGCTCGCCCAGTCGCTTAAGCCCCGCCCCCCGGGACATCTCCTTAAAGCCTGGCACAAAGCATGACATAGTGTCAGACCCCAGCATCCCTGCCTCGAAGTCACAGCCTGTCCGAAAACACGTCTCCATCACCGAGTGACCTCTGAGTTTCGACAGTACCCTTGTGCTTCCACCCGTCTTAGGTCAAGGTAAGAGAGGGAACTTACTCTTTGTCATATAGCAGACCCATCACCCGTCGTTCGCCCATCATGTTCATGCGTCCTGTCAATATGTATGTTCATGTTTATAATTTTGCCTTGATGTGTTGCTATGACTTGTATTTATCCCTTGCACATATTTTCTACCTTGTATATGACCCATGACATGTTTGGATTTATGCTTGTATGCTCCGTTTGCCCCATGTGTAAATACCCCATGCCATGCTGCCCCTACATATAGATTAAAGTCCCCGCTACAACCCATTTGCCCTGTATCCTCCATTTGCTTTCCCCCTCGCCCCCAATGTATAAATATTTGCCCTGTTGCCAACCCCATCCTATGCGCCGAATGTATCTTATACTAGCGGCTGCCAATAAACTCCACCTTGGCCCAGTAAAGCTAGTTGCATTGTTTGACTGTTGGTATTTGCACTGGCTCAACCCATGACCGGTCAAGCCAATTTGAATTCTGAGAAGGGCTATCATGTCACAGGCCCTGAACCCACACTATCCCTATCCCCCGCTGATACAGCGTCTGTACACATTGCAGACGGGTTCCTGTACCGGGCGTATCACCCCGGCCTTGGAACATCTCCCAGTCACTGACCCGCCGCAGGCCCCTGTCAACCCAGGAGGTCAAGGAGAAGCGAGACTTGGGACTTCGCCATTTTCCAGACGGCTAGCCACGAAAGCCGATTTCTGTGCCTGTACCATATCACGAGACAGCACTCGTGATCCATGCGTCATCATCGCGTGACCACTGACCTGCATCTTAGCACCCACGCTGCTACCCACGCTAACAAGCCAACCAGAGTATCCTGGACAAATCGCCGCACTACAGTACAGAGCTAAGTGCCTAAGCCTACGAGAATCCCCCCTCGCCAGATTATCAGAGAGACTCTGAAACCACACAGATACACTCTCGCCCTGTGATGAGATCAGTCTACATTCGCTCTAGTATCCCAAATATTGACTACCCAGAAAATCACCAGACTACTCCTTACTAAAAGACGCTATGCCAATGACTCACGCTAGAAGTATCTGACCTAGACTCTCCATTTCAAATTAAATAAAGTAAATAGTTATAGAAACCGCAATTACCCTGACTGGCCTTTGAATGTGAATTTCTTAACTATTGTAGCCTTATTCCCCATCTCGTCTTTTTCCCTGTCTGTTTATTAAGTTGGCCCAGCATTAATCTCTTGAATGTCATCGCACCATTAACCTAATCAAAGGAGGTAATAACGCGCTAGAGATTAAGAGCTTACCCCCATTCCCCAACCCCTCTCTTCGTGACATTAACTTTGGCGACCCCGACGAGACTAAAGACTTAGGTTTTCCCCCTCCAACCCGACGAGACTAAAGACTTAGGTTTTCCCCCTCCAACCCAACGAGACAAAAGACTTAGGCTCCCATCCCAACTTGACTAGACTTAGGACTTAGCGTAATTTCCACCCCAGCCCAGTATAGATAGGACCCAGCCCTCTAAGCCTAGTAGTAGATAGCATAGCCCCATAGGTCCCCTACTGGTTTCCCCGAGTGGCGATATCTCAAAAGGCTTTTTCTTGCATTCATTTTTGTATTTTTGATTGATTGCATTTTGTCTTTGTGGTTGTGTTGTATTCGCCCCTTTGCAGTTTCATCGTAGCTCATCCAGCCCACCCCCTTTGTTTTCCGTCAGTGTACCCCCTTGTGTGCGCCCCTCATTCCGGTTAGGACCTTTTGCAGGGTAAGTTACCTCCCTTACCATGGCCGACCGGGGAGAGCTTGCGCTTAAGTACAAGAGTATTGGCGAGAGCTTAGGGCTCGCCGGCACCGAACTCAAGGACTACGTCCTGGCTAACGTCGATGCTGACGTGGCAGAGGAAAAGTTGAAGAGGGAGGAGAGGGCAAAAGAGCGAGATGCGAAGAGGCAGGAGGAAGAAAGAGCAGCGGCACTGAAGAAAGAGGAGGAGAAAGAGCGCATCGCCGCGGAAGAACGGGCCGCCGCCCGGAAGAGAGAGGAGGAGAAAGAGCGCATCGCCGCGGAGGAACGGGCCGCCGCCCGGAAGCTTGCAGAGGAGGAGAGAGCCGCCGAGCGGAGAAGAGAGGAGGCGAAAGAGAGGATAGCAGAGGAGGAGAGAGCCGCCGCAAGGAGGAAGGAGGAGGACGAGAGGGTCGCGGCACTTGAAGAGAAAAGGAAGGATAAGGAGCTCGAACGGCGCCAAGCACTCCTCCAGCTTGAGCGCGACCGCCGCGATTTGGGTATCGCATCGCCCGCTAGCGAAGACTACTCGCTCATCGCCCCCAGCTTCGCCGCCAGCACCGGAATACCCGCACCCCCCCCCCCCGCCGATTCCGGGGATGAACTTTCCCCTGGACCCATTCGTCGAACGGGACGAATCAATTGAAGTCTATCTCGGCCGATTCGAACGAGTCGCGAGAGAAAACGGTCTTGACCCCCAGCACTGGTATCGCAAGCTCAGTCATGGCCTTAAGGGGAAGGCCTATGAGATTCTGGCCAAGACACCGACTTCCGAGGAGGGAGACTATCCCGCCCTCAAGAGAGCCCTGCTGCATGGTTTTGAGCTCTCAGGCGAGCACTACCGCAAGAATTTCCGGAACTCCCGGAGAGAGAGAGGGGAGAAGTTCACGCAGTTTGCCGACCGTCTAGCTACGCTACGGGACAAATGGATTGAGCAAACTGACGAACCCAAGACATACGACGGATTGCTAGAGTTGATGCTAGCCGAGCAACTCCGAGGGACAATGCCAGCGGAACTTCGGACATTCGCCGCCGAACAGGGCGCCGCTCGCCTTGAAGATCTGATCATCGTCGCGGACCGCTACCTCACCGCCCATCCCGACGACCGACAGCCTCGCCGTGATCCCCCCGCACCCTCGTCGCCAGATACCCGCCACCAGCCTCGCCGGCCAGTCCCGCCAGCGAACCACCGTCCACAACCGCCCAAAGGACGCCCGAACCCCGGAGCAGAGCCAGGGAAGCGGAGCACAGAGCTCTACTGCGGCTACTGCCAGCGCCGAGGACATACCCGGGAGAAATGTTTTCGACGCATCAGCGACCAGCGTCGCAAACAAGGTACCGTACTAGCCCTACGCCAAGTTACCCCCGACGGGAAACCGGTAACCCCCGTCGTCACTCCCGCCGATCGACCGGCCGTCACCGAGCAAGTGACTGTCAACAATCGCCCAGCCCACTGTCTATACGACACTGGACTCACCTTCGACGCCGTCGTCCGCCGCTCGCTCATCAGGGACCAAGACCTGACCGGCGAGACTATCACCCTGAAGTTGGCCGACGCGTCCCAACCCAGCACCACGCTCCCCATAGCCCGGATCCAAGTCACCAGCCGATACGTAACGGGGACCATCCAAGCTGCCGTGATGGACCAGCCCCTGTACGACCTGATTTTAGGATGCCGATACGTGTTCTTGGGAATGCCGCCCCAGCCTGTGGAGTCGATGGCCGCCGTCCAGACGCGCGCCCAGGCGAAAACCGCCGCGACACACCACCCCGATACCCAACCAGATGCCGGAACAGATCCGGAAGGCCCAAGAAAACGACGTCACCCTCCGCAAGTGCTACGGAAAACTTCCCGCCGCACGCACTCCACCCAAGTCCGGGGACTTTTTCGTCGAAGACGGACTCCTCTTCCGTCAGAAGGACGACCATTCTCAACTCGTCGTGCCTGCGACACTTCGCCCCCAAGTCCTGGAACTTGGCCATAGCATGCCCCTGAGCGGGCATATGGGCATAGGAGCGACCACTCTACGCATCAGCGCTCAGTACCACTGGCCCGGGATGACCGAAGACGTGAAGCGCTACGTCAAGTCCTGTAGCCAGTGCCAACGATACTCGCCCCGCCATCACACCGTACCGGTCACTATCAGCCCCACAGTCGTCGTCGGAACGCCCTTCCAGCGAGTGGCTGTCGACATCGTAGGACCCCTCCCGCGGACCAAGAAGCGGAACCAGTACCTACTAACCCTTGTCGACGCCTGCTCGATGTGGTGTGAAGCCGTTCCTCTACCGAAGATCGACGCCGCCCGAGTCGCCGACGCCCTCGTCACCATATTCACTCGAGTCGGATTCCCGGACAACATCTTGACCGACAACGGGTCCCAGTTCACCGGAAAACTTATGCAAGAAGTTTTCCAACTACTTCGCATTCGCCATATCCGGACTCCACCCTACCACCCCGCTAGCAACGGACAGGTCGAGCGCCTAAACGGGACTCTCATCTCGATTATCCGCAAGATCGCCGACGAACAGCCGGAAGCGTGGGACACATACGTCGCGTCAGCGCTCTTCGCGTATCGAGAGACCCCGCACACCTCCACCGGATACACGCCTTCCACGCTGCTTTTTGGAAGACCCCTTTCCGGACCTCTAGCCGCCTTGCGACGTAGCTGGACCGACGCCAAACTGGACGAGGCACCGGTCGACGCCGCGAAGTACGTCACGAAGCTCCAAGAAACCCTCAAGGCCACCTGGAAAGCCGCCTCCGCCAACCTGAAGAAGGCGAGAGAAAGGCAAGCCCACTATCACAACCGCCGCGCCCGGGACCGAGAACTACAGGTAGGAGACCAAGTCCTACTGCTCCTCCCCAGCGGCACCAACAAGCTAGACATAGCTTGGCAGGGACCCTACCCGGTGCTGGAGAAGCTCTCCCGTACCACTTATCGCATCGAGGTAGGCGGAAAGCCCAGGACCCACCACATCAATCTGCTCAAGCGGTACCTGGAGCAACCTGCACCCGCCCCAGACTCCCACTCGCTACTCACGGTCGCGCTGGCCGTCGAAGTGGATGGCACAGAGACCGGCGTCGCCGAATTTCCGCTAAAAGGGAAGGAATCCTTCCGGGACGTCTCTCTGGACCCCTCACTCCCCGCCGGCCAGCAACGCCAACTACGCGCCATCGTAGCAGACTACAGGGAAGTCCTCACCGACATTCCTGGGAGGACGGACCTGGAAGAAGTTCGACTAACCCTGACGGACCCCACTCCCGTCCGCCAGAAACCTTACCCCGTCCCACTTTCCCAGCAGCAAGTAGTAAGAACGGAAGTAGAGGCTCTGCTACAAGCTGGAGTCATCGCTCCCTCCCGTTCCCCCTACAGCGCAGGAATAGTTCTATCACGGAAGCCCAGCGGAGAACATCGCCTCTGTATCGACTTCCGGCAGTTGAACCTTGTAACCCAGTTCGTGCCCGGACCCCTATCCGACCCCACAGACTTGTTTGCAAAGCTACAATCCGCCCGATACTTCTCCAGAGTGGATCTGAGCAAAGGCTTTTACCAGATTCCCGTGCACCCTTCATCCCGCCAGTACCTAGCCTTCAGCACGATGGACGGCCACTACGAGTTTAACGTTCTGCCGTTTGGTCTACACAATGCCCCAAGCATTTTCAGCACGATGATGCGGAAGCTGTTGGACCCCCTCCACTGCCCGTCCGTACACTCTTTTATGGACGACATACTCGTCGCAACGGAGACATGGGAGGAGCACCTGCGAGTGGTGCGCCAACTCTTGCGCCGCCTCAGAGAAGCTGGCCTCACTGCCCGGCCGACCAAATGCCAGTTCGGCTATCAAGAGCTGGAATTTCTTGGCCACACCCTCAGCCATGGACAGCTCCGGCCTCTAGAAAAGACCGTCCAGCGCCTTCGAGACGCGCCACGCCCCAAGACCAAGAAAGATGTTCAGTCCTTCCTGGGACTGAGTGGCTTCTATCAGAAGTTTGTACCCGGATACAACGGGATCGCCGCGCCACTATCCAGCCTAACCCGGAAGACCGCACCTGACCGAGTCCTCTGGACCCCGCAATGTGAAGCTGCCTTCCAGGAGCTCAAGGACAAGCTGACGTCCCAGCCAGTCCTGCGACTCCCCAACCACGGACAGCCCTTCGTCCTGCGCACAGACGCCAGCGACGTAGGCCTCGGAGCCGTTCTACTCCAACGGGACTCCGCGGACGCCCCGACGCTCTTCCCCGTCGCGTACGCCAGCCGGAAACTCAAGCCGGCCGAACAGAATTACGCCACGTCGGAGAAAGAGTGTCTCGCCCTCGTCTGGGCAGTCCAGAAGTTCCAACTGTATCTCTACGGCTCGCACTTTACCGTCCAAGTGGATCATCAGCCGCTTTCCTTCTTGGCGACATCCAAATCGCTCAACGCCCGGCTGATGAGGTGGGCTCTGCTGCTCCAAGCATACTCTTTCCAGCTGGAGCACATCCCAGGGAAAGACAACCACGGCGCAGACTTCCTCAGCCGTCACCCCGCAACCGACTCCAGCGAGTCGCCCCTGAGGGCCGACGCCCCAGCCTTCATTCCCGCCGCCGCCCACTAACCGTAGCCGAAACCCGGCAGCTCCGCGGACCCCAGCCTTGGGCATCCGCCATCGACTACCCGGAACCCTGCATCGCCCCGCATCACCCGGATCATCGCAAACCATCGTCTCACCCGGCAGCCGACCTCAGAGCTGATTGGCCGCGTCTTCGTCGAGTCCTACGTCCTCGCCTTTTTCCTTGGGGGGGCCTCTGTGACAAGGCGGGCAATCACCCTCTGAGCTAAGCTGCTAAACAGTCATCACTCACTCGCTCAGCCAGCCATCATTCCTCTTAATCAGCCATCTCTAGCAGGCCCGCTCGCCCAGTCGCTTAAGCCCCGCCCCCCGGGACATCTCCTTAAAGCCTGGCACAAAGCATGACATAGTGTCAGACCCCAGCATCCCTGCCTCGAAGTCACAGCCTGTCCGAAAACACGTCTCCATCACCGAGTGACCTCTGAGTTTCGACAGTACCCTTGTGCTTCCACCCGTCTTAGGTCAAGGTAAGAGAGGGAACTTACTCTTTGTCATATAGCAGACCCATCACCCGTCGTTCGCCCATCATGTTCATGCGTCCTGTCAATATGTATGTTCATGTTTATAATTTTGCCTTGATGTGTTGCTATGACTTGTATTTATCCCTTGCACATATTTTCTACCTTGTATATGACCCATGACATGTTTGGATTTATGCTTGTATGCTCCGTTTGCCCCATGTGTAAATACCCCATGCCATGCTGCCCCTACATATAGATTAAAGTCCCCGCTACAACCCATTTGCCCTGTATCCTCCATTTGCTTTCCCCCTCGCCCCCAATGTATAAATATTTGCCCTGTTGCCAACCCCATCCTATGCGCCGAATGTATCTTATACTAGCGGCTGCCAATAAACTCCACCTTGGCCCAGTAAAGCTAGTTGCATTGTTTGACTGTTGGTATTTGCACTGGCTCAACCCATGACCGGTCAAGCCAATTTGAATTCTGAGAAGGGCTATCATGTCACAGGCCCTGAACCCACACTATCCCTATCCCCCGCTGATACAGCGTCTGTACACATTGCAGACGGGTTCCTGTACCGGGCGTATCACCCCGGCCTTGGAACATCTCCCAGTCACTGACCCGCCGCAGGCCCCTGTCAACCCAGGAGGTCAAGGAGAAGCGAGACTTGGGACTTCGCCATTTTCCAGACGGCTAGCCACGAAAGCCGATTTCTGTGCCTGTACCATATCACAAGACAGCACTCGTGATCCATGCGTCATCATCGCGTGACCACTGACCTGCATCTTAGCACCCACGCTGCTACCCACGCTAACAAGCCAACCAGAGTATCCTGGACAAATCGCCGCACTACAGTACAGAGCTAAGTGCCTAAGCCTACGAGAATCCCCCCTCGCCAGATTATCAGAGAGACTCTGAAACCACACAGATACACTCTCGCCCTGTGATGAGATCAGTCTACATTCGCTCTAGTATCCCAAATATTGACTACCCAGAAAATCACCAGACTACTCCTTACTAAAAGACGCTATGCCAATGACTCACGCTAGAAGTATCTGACCTAGACTCTCCATTTCAAATTAAATAAAGTAAATAGTTATAGAAACCGCAATTACCCTGACTGGCCTTTGAATGTGAATTTCTTAACTATTGTAGCCTTATTCCCCATCTCGTCTTTTTCCCTGTCTGTTTATTAAGTTGGCCCAGCATTAATCTCTTGAATGTCATCGCACCATTAACCTAATCAAAGGAGGTAATAACGCGCTAGAGATTAAGAGCTTACCCCCATTCCCCAACCCCTCTCTTCGTGACAGCAGGTAATGTTTAATCAAACAAAGACTCATTCATCCGCACTCCCTTCCTTGGTAGTTTTCATATTAGCACAACACTATCATAACATTCCGTTCTAAGTTTTAAAGCATTAAGGGAAAATGCACAAAATCTTTTTTGAATAGTACACGCTTTTTTAAGAGTTGAATACAAGACAGTACAGGAAAGGTCAAGTATTATCTCGGACTGCATCATACAAGGGACAATGAAGTAGAAAATGATCTTCATCCTCCACTACGTTACAGCATGCACAAAGTGTACAGCTGTTAACAACGTTACAACATGCACAAAGTGTACAGCTGTTAACAACGTTACAACATGCACAAAGTGTACAGCTGTTAACAACGTTACAACATGCACAAAGTGTACAGCTGTTAACAACGTTACAACATGCACAAAGTGTACAGCTGTTAACAACGTTACAACATGCACAAAGTGTACAGCTGTTAACAACGTTACAACATGCACAAAGTGTACAGCTGTTAACAACGTTACAACATGCACAAAGTGTACTGCTGTTATTAGCGAACGTTAATTTGAAAAATGACGCATTTAATAGAAGTACACCAAGTCATAGTTTAATTCGACAATCCCTAACATTTTTAATGTCAATAAATTCAAAATACTTTTCTGTTTTAAAAATAGTTTTGAATTGCCTATAGATATCCTTGTTCATCGTCGAGTCGCTCCATTCATGACTATGTACATCAGACATTCTTTGCTTGAACATTGAAAGAAAACCAACACAACCAACACCTTGCTGCATCCAAGCATACTCAAAGCCAAGATTAAACAAAATAGTTTTGACAAATGATACTCAACACGTTTTACCCCTTTCGTCTAAATTCATCAGCAGTTGGTACGCTTGTTTTGGTAATCTCGTTGCATCTAACTTTCATAATTTCAACCATTAACGAATGCATACGGCTGCCCTTTTAATAATATTAAAAGGGCAGCCATATGCATTCGTTAATATATATTATATATATACAAGATAAATCCCAGTCTCTCCATACACAAACTTATTTGGCACTCTGAGGAAAACATTCATTAACCTTCTACAGGCTATTTATGAACCTTCTAAATATTTTCTAGTCGATGCAACCCCCCACGTGTCTGGTGTATGCAGTAAGACTAGCTGGACTTCCGTATCGAAAATCCGAAGAAAAACCCCAGCTTTTAGACATATAACTAAATTTGCTAATTTGTTTAACGCATTCAATGCATGCACGTTTTCCCTTCCCTGCTAAAACATCAACACCTTTCTTAATACTCATTTTATTCGTAAAAAAACAAAACCAAGATAATTGTTTTTACAACTTAAGTGGTTTTCCATCCAGATTCAACTTTTCTTTTTTTCCTAGAAACTCTCCGTTCCCAAAAAAACAAAACACACAGTTAATTTTGTTTTCTCGGTTTTTATATCAAACCTAGCGAACAGTTCTGGATAGCATCAGACTGAAAACTGTCCCCCCCCCCAAATTTAGTTTCTTTATTCTTTTTCCATATTGTCTTATTAATCCATTTCAAATCCGCAAATAACACAATATCGCCAGACTGTTTACAGTGTATAAGCGACCCAGTGGGACGTGGCCATGTTAGAAGCTAACTAGGACGGTGGTTAGCATTTTACTAATTAGAACGATGGTTAGCATGTTATAAACTAATTAGAACGATGGTTATCGTGTTAAAAGCTAATTAACAATTGAACATGCTGGAGTTTGTTAATGGCAAGCACTGAGTTTGACACGTAAAATTGACCCAAGTACACCTCCGTCATTAAGTAATGTCTATGCCTTTTGCCAGATGAATTATGAATTGCTTGCCTTGACAATGTCAGCCAAATCTAACTCATTTATTTATCGATGACAGCAATTTAATATTACACTCATTTTTTTCCCTTGTAGCACTATCCTATCCTATCCTATCCTTCCCCGTAACCCGGAGGTCGTAGGGGCACCACAGATGATCGTTTAACCAGCATACTCCATCTTTCTCTGTCCTCAGCAGCCCTGATGGCTTTGCTCAGTGTCAAACCAGTCCATTCTCGAATGTTGTCCTCCCACCTCTTTTTCGGTCTCCCTCTTCTTCTACCTCCTTGCACTGTGCCTTGCATAATGGTCTTTGCAAGGCCTGATGATCTGATGACGTGGCCATACCATCGGAGTTTCCGTTTCTTCACCACTGTGAGCAGGTCATCGTGTTGTCCAATGGCTTGTGTGATGGTCTGTCGGACTTCGTCGTTGGTGATGTGTTGGGTTTAGGAAATGCCCAGAAGTCTTCTGTAGCACCTCATCTCCGTGCTTTGTATTCTTCGTTGTAGATCTGCTGTGAGGGTCCATGCTTCGCAAGCATATAGAAAGATGGAGATGACAAGGGAGCGCAGCAGTCTTACTTTGGAATGTAGACTGATGGTCCTGTCTTTCCAAATGGGCTTCAACCTTGTCAGGGCAGCAATTGTTTGTGCGATCCTGGAGAGGACTTCCTGTCGGGACCCATTGTCTGATACAATGGCTCCTAAATAGCTTGTAGCACTATTTGGCATACTCCTGTGAGTTTTTTTTCCTGTAGCAGCTAGATATTGTTAACCCATGCATTCATTACCTGTGACACACATCCTCGTCATTTTAGGTATCATGCAGCAAGGTGATGACTGCATGAGTATTTGCGGAATAGTACAGCCACAACACTACAACACAGCTAAATTTTTATTTGTTTGAATTTTGGGATTAAGATTTTAGACTTATTAGAAAGTTTAAGCTAGCGTGCAGCAAGGTGATGAGGACATGAGTACTTGCTTAATAGTGCATAGTTACGTGAAAATGCATAGTTACGTTACTCACATAGTTATGTTACATGCAGCAAGATTATAAAACGATTCAGTACAACTTTATTTATCTCAATATGAGCAATTATGAGCAAGTGATGAGAATATGAGTACTTGTTAAATAGTGCAAAAACATTTACAGAAATAGTTAATGTGCATCGAGGTGGCGGGGACAGGAGTACCTTGTAAATAGTGCAGATATACTCACTTACTATAACACATGCATTATAATTACCCGATTCATTGCCTGTGCTGCCCGTAAATCGCTATTTTAGATCCTTGCCGTAATGTCGATTAATTTCTTGCCGATAAAAATGTCGATTCTTTGCCTCTGTGACCCATTTGTCATTAGTTGATTTTTTTTGCCTATGTGGCCCATTTTTCATTGGCTCTTGTTTTGTCTTCAAATGAAAAATATAATTAACTAAGTTATCTGCCTGTTGGACGCTTTATCAGAAGGTATAATTACAGTGCAAGGATTACATACATACAAGCATACAGGGATAAGAAAGTTGTATTGAAAAACACGAAGTATAGGATAGTAGTCATGACAATGTTAAGTGCTTGATTTCCAAGTACAGTAAGTGTCGCATCTGCTTGTCTTTTACAGGGTATTTATCAATAGTTGATTCAGCCCAGATGCTTAAATTTTGATGTGCGTAACTCGAATTCACTTATCCACGCAGTCTGTTCACTCAGCGAACGAGGCAGGAGTGGTCGTATAAAGTTTTCCAACTTTATTCAGCAAACATGAACAAATGCATACAAGATCGCTTTCTGAAAATCACTACAAAGATCATCCTCACAAGCAGACAGTGCATTACTTATATAGCCTCTCTGCAATCGAGAAAAAGTTCGAACATTCCAGCATGACGCAATAACCCCAATTAAAAAAACAAACAAACAGACATAAGACATAAGATTCTTTATTCGCTTCAAATGTCACACACAGAAGAATTTGTTTGCGCGTCTGGGAATGGCATAAATCATTGACAATAACAATTAAAAACACAATTGGTCCCGACATCTGTGAATAGCTCGGGACCTAAAAAACAATGATATTCATTCACTCACATCCACAAAGCATCAGCGAACCGCACACAAATGACGTCAGGAAACAAAACAAAAAAAGCAGACTATAAAATAAAATTTAAAAAAAGAAAGAAGAAAAAACAACAGAAAAGCATGCGCTCTCACACACACACACACTCTCCCCCTCCTCACACCCCCTTCCACACACACATAGGGTACATCCAGCTACACAACCCCGCACGCATGTCACGTTCATAACTAATTAATATAGGCCTATTGTATGATGTAGTTGTAACATTATATAAAGGAGAGACAGATCCGAGAAATGGAGTTAGTGATTTTAGCAGTCTAAGGGGAATGGGACTCACGCTGTGTCGCTGCCAGGAGACAAACTTGAGAAAAACAACAACAAAATAAAGCTGTGAAAAGTGAAGTTACACACTGGATTACTTGGGATACTATTACTGGATGTACAAGTACCAGGAGGGATGAGAATGCTGAAATTTCCACAAAACGGATGATATGCCATTGTTTGTTTTCATACTAAAGAAGATATTCTACCTCCTCACCGGAATCAAAGACTTTAATAAGCTCTTTGCCGGAACTATGCATTGTCTTACGTCACGTAATGTTTACGACGCTAGATGATTCGATAAGCTTTGACCCGTAATATCTGGAAGCTTCAAACGATAATAAACAAGTAATTCCAGGAATTGTCAACAATATCGACCGACAAGAATCATCAACATTATACAAAGCTTCCTCTAGCAACAACGCACAATCAAATCAAATCAAATACATGCTATCGTAGCACGCTTAGCAATACGCAATGGTCGGATCTATCATCGTAACATTGTCCCATAAACCGAAATGTGCTTATTATCTGATACTTTATCTGAAATGTATGTATGTGAGTGCCCGATTTTGTTTCCTGTGAGACTATGTAATGAACCCGTTCTCGGTCTGTGCCTCACATTTGTCAGCTACTGTGGTTACCGTTAAGGGAGGTAATCGGGTAAATGAGTGTTGGCCAGTGTTCCTACTGTGCAGAGAGCCCGCACTTTCGCTCTCTGTGGCTATTTATATTATATTCGCTGGCTACCTCGTGCCTACTACAACTCCACATTGTGCCAGAAGTTTTTACAGTAAAGGGCCAGCATTACACTTTTCACGGCCAACCTCAAGACACTTATTCCCTGACGGTCAGTGGCCCCATCCATTAACACACCACTCAGCCCACACACATCTCTCTCCCTCTCTAAGTCTCTTCTTCCTACACATCTGTCTCCCTCCCTTACATATCTCTATCACACACATCTCTCTGTCTCTCTCACCCACATCTCAGTCTGTCTCTCACACACATCTCTGTCTCTCACACATATCTGTCTCTCACATACACATCTCTCTCTTACACATCTCTGTCTCTCACACACATCTCTCTCTTACACATCTCTGTCTCTCACACACATCTCTCTCTTACACATCTCTGTCTCTCACACACATCTCTCTCTTACACATCTCTGTCTCTCACACACATCTCTCTCTCTCACACACACACACAAACACACACATCTCTCTCTTACACATCTCTGTCTCACACACAAGGTGTCTGTCTCACACACACACATCTGTCTCTCTCTCACACATCTCTCTCACACACGTCTCTCTCTCCCCTACATCTTTCTCTCTCTGTTTCTCTCTTCTTCACACACACATCTCTGTCTCACCCGCACATACATCTCTCTCTCACACACACACACGAAAGAGAGAGAGTGATCTCCCCTACATCTCTCTCTCTCTCTCTCTCACACACACACTCATTTTACCCTCACCTACATTCCTCACGCACACACATTTCGTATCTCTCTCTCTCTCTCGCACCTCTCTCCCTCCCCCCCCTCCCTACACCTTTCTCCCACGCATACATCTCTCTCTCTCTCCCCCATACATATCTCTCTCTCTCTCTCTCTCTCTCTCTCTCTCTCTCTCTCTCTCTCTCTCTCACACACACACACACACACACACACGTTGCCTGTCATCTGTCATGGGAGAGGCCACAGCTCTACGGACGTTTGGCCTAATAATGTTCTACTAACTGTTGTACCTTCATTTACATTATAATTATCGTCATTTGCAATTGTCACGTGGGGTTTATGGGCTCTGCACAATGGAATTATGGACCCTCACGTTTATTCGGTGGGAACTGCTAGTACGTCACCCTATGAATTACTTTAATAAATTTATTTGTTTAGCTCGTTCTGTGTTAAGGTTGGGGTACAGAAATAGATAGAAAAATGGTAAAAGATTACTGTCACACTAGCTTTCACACGGCTATGAATCATATGTAGTCCAGCCACTTGATAACAGTTAAAATCACACATTTATTTCTTCTACTCTATACAAGATTCTCTAAGTACTAATCTAACTTAAAAAGTCTCAGTCACTGCTAATAGTTCGATCGCTGATAGTCTAGGCAGCTGTTATTTTCTTCCTCGGGCACTTTGCTAGTATATTTCATGTAGATTTGGACTACTGTGGTCCGTTTTACAGTTTCTGAAGAGTTGGACTACTGTGGTCCTGTATTGATCAGTTTAAGTGCACCTTCGTGTTATGCACTTAACTCATGAGTGGGGGTTCGAAGTCCTTCTGTGAGGTAGCTTCTGGTCCACCTGTGTCGTTGTGTAGTTGGGTTCCCTTGCCACGCTGTGGGGTCTGACAGGGAGTTTTTCAAGGCAGCTCTTTCCGTCTTGTGCGGTAGAGTCTCCTCAACCAACTGGTCGTTTCTGTGGAGTGGGGATAGCTCGGGATAGCTCGGGATAGCTCGCCTGCTCGTCTGTAATATAAGAGACGAAATTCTGCACAACCCTGAATAATCGGTTCGTGCAGAGCGTCTCACTGAAAGCCAAAGTAGCCCTCAGTGATAGCTCCACATCTCTATACATAAGCGACGAACATTCTGCTACTTCCGGGTTCCACTGGAATCTCACTCTAAATTCCTATACATATATAAATATCAAACGTGGCTAACTATACACATACAGAATTAATAATATTATAAACATTCCGTGGTACAGCCACTGGTCTGCAAACATACATATAAGTTAAACAACAGTGGTTCCGTACGGGATACAACATGGCGGCGTAACCGGTCGTGTTTCGCCTCGTGGTCGGCTCTTCCACATGGTCACGCAAATTCGGATTAATAATTCACATTTATGCATAGCAAATTCCACAAACATAATTTCAACAATAATATAAATATATCACGATGAAACAGAAGGGTGTTCATTTACCTGTTTGACAAGTTCAGGCCCGTTGTGACTTGATAGAATTCTATGCTTCTAAGTCCTGCTTCCTGGTCTAAGTGTGTAGAGATTTCTCTAGCTATCTAGCTGTTCACACTTCGGTGTATTCCTCCCAACTGACCAAAACTGTGCGTGGTTTGGACCCAGTCAAACTGGCTCCAACCACTTTGCCTAAGCTCTCCCATTGGTTCCAACGGTCCGATTCAAAACTTAAGTGCTGACGTCACTGCGCTGTGTGTGTGGCTCAGGCTCGCAGTGTGCTGTAATTTAATTGCTGCTGTGTAATAGACTGACTCTCTACTATTACAAAGACTACACAATGCTAAATAGTCAACAAGCAGAGTTAAAACTAGTCCTAACGCGACAGGCTCCCTCAACTGAAAAAAGGCGATGACTACTGGATTCGACCTTTTTCTACTACAGAGCCTAGTTTAACGCTGCACTATCCTAGGGTCCTATTTACAAGCTAAGTAAGTTGCTCTACCTGAGCTGCAATGCTGTGCCAGGTAGCTATGGACTCTAGTGACAGGGTATTACTGGGCGGGGACGAATTCTGGTGCTGTGGCCCTTAGTTGTGTTGGGTGGGCGACAGCTGCTGTGTCCTCCACGAGATGGCGACTGAGGTAGTCGGCTCCGTGGTTTTCCTTGCCGGGGATGTACTCGATTTGAATGAGTATGCCTGAAGGGTGAGTGCCCATCTCATCAGGCGAGAGTTCAAAGACTTGGAGGCTGCCAGGAACGATAGTGGTTGGTGGTCCACCTGAACTGTGAAGTGGGTCCCATACAGGTAGAGTTGGAATTTCTGTATGGCCCAGACTAGTCCAAGGCATTCCTTCTCCGACGTGGCGTAGTGGGTCTCGGCGGGTCTCAATTTTCTGCTGGCGTAGGCGACAGGGAATAGCGTCTCCGCATTCTTGGGGTCGCGCTGTAGCAGTACTGCTCCGAGGCCTAAGTCGCTTGCGTCGGTGCGAAGAACGAATGGCTGAGTCAAATCGGGTAGATGGAGTACTGGCGCCGATGTCATTCTGTCCTTGAGTGTTTGGAAGGCTGTCTCGCATTCCGCTGTCCATACGACTTTGTCCGGGGCGATTTTCCGGGTTCCATTTGTCAGTGGTACGGCGATGCTGTTGTAGTTGGGGATGAACTTCTGGTAGAAGCCGCAGAGTCCTAGAAACGACTGCACTTCCTTCTTGGTCTTGGGCCTAGGAGCGTCGAGTAGGCGTTTCACTGTCTTTTCTACCGGTCGCAGGCTTCCTTGACTGATGGTGTGTCCCAGAAATTCTAGTTCCGTGAATCCAATCTGACATTTGGTGGGTCTTGCCGTCAATCCCGTGTCTCTGAGGCGGGCGAGTAGTTGCTGTAGGAGCGTGACATGTTCCTCCCACGTAGGTGTTGCGATGAGGATGTCGTCCATAAACGAATGTAGGTGCTCGCTGCTCAGGGGTGCCAGGAGTTTTCGCATCATGGCGCTGAAGATGCTGGGTGCGTTGTGGAGTCCGAATGGAAGCACGTTGAATTCGAAGTGTCCTTCCATAGTGCTGAAAGCTAGGTACTTTCGGACTTGTGGTTGTACTGGTATCTGATAGTATCCTTTGCTGAGGTCGATGCGTGAGAAGTACTTCGCTCGCTGTAGCTTGGCAAATAGGTCTGTCTGGTCCGGGAGTGGCTCTGGCTGGAACTGCGTTACGGCATTCAACAGTCTGAAGTCGATGCACAGTCGATGCTCTCCGTTGGGTTTTCGCAACAATACCGTGCCTGCGCTGTAGGGTGAAGTAGACTCTGAGATGATTCCGGCTGCCAGTAAGGTGTCTATCTCTTCCTTGATGGCTCGCTGCTGAGACAGGGGCATCGGGTAGAGCTTCTGGCGGACGGGTGTTGGGTCGGTCACCGTTAAGGTTACTTCGACGAGGTCTGTCCTCCCTGGTCGGTCTGTGAGCACAGTCTGATGTTGTCGAATGACCTGTAGTACTTGCTGTTGCTGTTTAGCGGCTAGGTCTCCGTTGAGTATCACGTCTTTGTAGGTTTCTTTGGAGTGCAGGGGGTACTCTACTGCATTGGTCTCCATGCTTTCTCCTTCTTCCGCGATGGCGATGGCTAACAAGTTGTGAGTGCTGGGGGTCGCTGGTCTGTCCGTATACTTCTTGAGGAGATTAATGTGGTGGTATCGGGCTCTCCCGTTCACCTCTACTTGGTAGACTGTCTTGGATTTCTTGGCAGTCACCCGGTACGGTCCTCTCCAAGCGATGTCCAGCTTGTTGGTTCCACTTGGAAGTAAGAGTAGCACTTGATCGCCGACTTGCAGTTCTCTGTCCTTCGCGTGGCGGTTGTAGTACTTCGCCTGACGGGCTCTTGCCTTCTTCAGTGCTTCACCAGCTTTCTTCCACGTTGCTTTGAGGGTTTCCTGCAGGTCTGCGACGTACTTGGTGGCACCTCTTGGTGTGTCGTCTATCTTGGCCTCCGTCCAACTTCTGCGTAGGGCTTCTAGCGGTCCTGCTAGAGGTCTGCCGAATAGCAATGTTGACGGGGTGTAGCCTGTGGCTGCATGGGGCGTTTCTCTGTATGCGAACAGTGCCGCATTCACGTAGGTGTCCCACGCTTCTGGATTGTCGTCGGCGACTTTCCTGAGGATGGTGAGAAGGGTTCCATTCAGTCTTTCTACTTGTCCGTTGCTGGCTGGGTGGTATGGTGGTGTGCGAATGTGATGGACTTGTATCAACTCGAACACGTCTTGCATCAGGCGGCCGGTGAACTGAGATCCGTTGTCCGTTCTAATGCTGTCCGGGAATCCGACTCTGGTAAAGATGGCGATGAGTGCATCTGCAATCTTCTTGGTGTCGATCGCTGGCAACGGGACTGCTTCGCACCACATCGTACATGCGTCGACGAGTGTGAGTAGAAATCTGTTCCGCTTCTTGGTCATGGGCAGTGGTCCTACTATGTCTACTGAGACTTGCCGGAATGGCACGCCGACTACTACCGATGGTCCTAAGGTAACTGGTACGGTGTGATGTCGCGGGGAATATCGTTGACATTGGTGGCAAGATTTCACGTAGCGCTTGACATCCTCCGTGATTCCTGGCCAATAGTAGTGTGCGCTGATTCTCTGCACTGTGGCTCCAATTCCCATGTGTCCGCTGAGTGGCATGCTGTGGCCTAATTCTAGTACTTGGGCTCGAAGGGTGGCTGGTAGTACTAGTTGGGTGTGATCTCCATCTCCTTGTCGATGTAGAACTCCCTCTTCCATGTAGAAGTCTCCCTTGTGCGGGGGTGTGTGCGCCTTGGGTAGCTTCTGGAAGCACTTCGCTATCGAGGTGTCTTCTTTCTGTGCTGTTTTGATCTCTTCGAGTCCTGGATTCGGAGCGAACTCGGGCTGGGGTGGTTGGGTTTTAGCTTGGGCCCTGGTTTGCACTGCAGCTATCTCTACAGTTTTAGGGGGCGTGCCTAAGAACACATACCTACAACCTAGCACTAGATCATACAGGGGTTTCTGTAAAACAGCTGCTTGGATTCGTCCTGTGACGTACCTACTCTCTACTTCTATCCATGCTATTGGGCAAGTAGTTGTCGGTTTCGTCAAGTCTGCTCCTTGTAAGTCGACTGTCTTGTCTGTCAAGTCCGCGCGCGATACAAGAGATTCGCTAACTATCGCGTCGTATGATAGACCTGTGTCATACAGACAGTTCGCTTCTTTTCCGTTGACCTTGACCGTGTCTGTCACCGATGGGTGATCTCCGATCGTGTGTGGCTTGTTACCGCTGCCTTGAGTTAGAACTCTGTGCGCTGGCCGGCTTTCGCGCTCTTCCCTACGTTGTGCGGCCAACTTGAAACATTCTGCGGTGGAGTGATTGTTTCTGTTGCAGAACGAACAATACCGTCTCTGTTCTGCGGGACCTCTTTTCCCGAATTCCGTGTTGGGTCCTTTATTTTGCCCAGGTCTGGGGTTATTCGGCTTATTCGCGGTGCGCTCTTCTCGGTTAGGGCTTCGTTTCTGTGCCTCTTTCCCGTTAGGCTTTAGGTCTCGCCTGAAGCTCTTGGCTTCTCCGTGTGCGGCCACGTACCTATCTGCGACCTTGACCAGATCTTCTAGTCTTTCCGCGCCCTGCTCTACTGAGAATGTTCTCAGCTCGGGGGTCATGGTTTCCCGTAGCTGTTCCCATACTAACAGTTCTGTCAGTCCATCATACGTCTTAGCCGTGGCTGACTGGCTAATCCACTTATCAAGCGTTGTGGACAACCGATCCGCGAACTGCGCATAGCTCTCTCCTTTCACTCTTCGATTGGTGCGGAATTTTTGCCGGTAGCATTCTCCTGTCAGTTCGAATCCCGTTAGGAGTGCCTCTTTTACTTTGTGATAGTCAGTCACTCTGTCAGTCGGTAGCTTACTGTAGATGTCATAAGCCTTTCCTCTAAGCCCTTGACTAAGCTTGAAAGACCAATGAGTGGGATCTAGTTTGTACTCTGTTGCTAGACGCTCAAACCTAGTCAGATAGAGATCTAGACCTTCCTCTCTCTCATTGAATGTTCCCAGTGGAAATGACATTCCTTGTACAGGGTTGGGTGCTACCTCTAGCTGATCTGAGTGGGGAGGGGTTGAGGAAGAACTTGAAGCTCCTGATCCCAATCTTCTTAGCTCTAACTCATGCTGTCTTTCTTTTTCCTTTTCTTCCCTCTCTTTTTCTTTTTCTGCCCTTTCATACTCCCATTTCCTAACTTCTGCTTCTCTCTCTGCTGCTAATGCTGCCTTCTTCTGTTCTACTTCTAATTCTAGTTTCTTCTGTTCTGCCTCTAATGCTAATTTCTTTTGCTCTGCTTCTAATTTCTTGGCCTCTCTCTCTGCCTCTAATTCTGCTTTTTTCTGTTCTCTCTCTGCTGCTCTCTCTGCTGCTTCGAGTTTCTTAGCCTCTCTCTCTGCTGCTCTCTCTGCCTTAGCCTCCTGCTTCTCTACCTCTGCATTGATATACGCAATTAGGTCTGCCCCTGCTAAGTGTAAAGCTTCTCCCAATTCCTTGAAACGCAATCTCAAGGCCACTGGGTCCGACATTGCCAAACGTGTCTATGAACACCCTCTGAATCACGTGGAATACCGAAACACTAGCAATATTGCAATTCAATAAAAAACAATGCAAAGACAATTAAATTCGTAATCAATAATAGAATAAAACAAGAGTCAAATGGCATACAACAGTTATTTAAGCAAAACCTGCAAAAGAACAATGCAACATACAGGCACAAAAATATTTGAAGCAAAAAAGTTTTTAACTAAAGAATAGTGCACCCAACTGATCAGTCCTTGTTACCACTATTCTAAGTTATTCTACTACTCCTACTGTTATCTAATTTTATTGTACTTAGATCCGGTTATACCCAATTCCTATTATACACAGATCCTGGCTAGGCTCGCCAATTAAAGTGTCACGTGGGGTTTATGGGCTCTGCACAATGGAATTATGGACCCTCACGTTTATTCGGTGGGAACTGCTAGTACGTCACCCTATGAATTACTTTAATAAATTTATTTGTTTAGCTCGTTCTGTGTTAAGGTTGGGGTACAGAAATAGATAGAAAAATGGTAAAAGATTACTGTCACACTAGCTTTCACACGGCTATGAATCATATGTAGTCCAGCCACTTGATAACAGTTAAAATCACACATTTATTTCTTCTACTCTATACAAGATTCTCTAAGTACTAATCTAACTTAAAAAGTCTCAGTCACTGCTAATAGTTCGATCGCTGATAGTCTAGGCAGCTGTTATTTTCTTCCTCGGGCACTTTGCTAGTATATTTCATGTAGATTTGGACTACTGTGGTCCGTTTTACAGTTTCTGAAGAGTTGGACTACTGTGGTCCTGTATTGATCAGTTTAAGTGCACCTTCGTGTTATGCACTTAACTCATGAGTGGGGGTTCGAAGTCCTTCTGTGAGGTAGCTTCTGGTCCACCTGTGTCGTTGTGTAGTTGGGTTCCCTTGCCACGCTGTGGGGTCTGACAGGGAGTTTTTCAAGGCAGCTCTTTCCGTCTTGTGCGGTAGAGTCTCCTCAACCAACTGGTCGTTTCTGTGGAGTGGGGATAGCTCGGGATAGCTCGGGATAGCTCGCCTGCTCGTCTGTAATATAAGAGACGAAATTCTGCACAACCCTGAATAATCGGTTCGTGCAGAGCGTCTCACTGAAAGCCAAAGTAGCCCTCAGTGATAGCTCCACATCTCTATACATAAGCGACGAACATTCTGCTACTTCCGGGTTCCACTGGAATCTCACTCTAAATTCCTATACATATATAAATATCAAACGTGGCTAACTATACACATACAGAATTAATAATATTATAAACATTCCGTGGTACAGCCACTGGTCTGCAAACATACATATAAGTTAAACAACAGTGGTTCCGTACGGGATACAACATGGCGGCGTAACCGGTCGTGTTTCGCCTCGTGGTCGGCTCTTCCACATGGTCACGCAAATTCGGATTAATAATTCACATTTATGCATAGCAAATTCCACAAACATAATTTCAACAATAATATAAATATATCACGATGAAACAGAAGGGTGTTCATTTACCTGTTTGACAAGTTCAGGCCCGTTGTGACTTGATAGAATTCTATGCTTCTAAGTCCTGCTTCCTGGTCTAAGTGTGTAGAGATTTCTCTAGCTATCTAGCTGTTCACACTTCGGTGTATTCCTCCCAACTGACCAAAACTGTGCGTGGTTTGGACCCAGTCAAACTGGCTCCAACCACTTTGCCTAAGCTCTCCCATTGGTTCCAACGGTCCGATTCAAAACTTAAGTGCTGACGTCACTGCGCTGTGTGTGTGGCTCAGGCTCGCAGTGTGCTGTAATTTAATTGCTGCTGTGTAATAGACTGACTCTCTACTATTACAAAGACTACACAATGCTAAATAGTCAACAAGCAGAGTTAAAACTAGTCCTAACGCGACAGCAATGTGCGTCAGCTCTGTGAGCGGTTCTTCTGCTCAATCACTATGTTATGGTACATGTCCTGTGTGTCTATGGTACATGTCCTGTGTGTCTATGGTACATGTCCTGTGTGTCTATGGTACATGTCCTGTGTGTCTATGGTACATGTCCTGTATGTCAATAGTACATGTCCTGTGTGTCTATGGTACATGTCCTGTATGTCAATAGTACATGTCCTGTGTGTCTATGGTACATGTCCTGTGTGTCTATGGTACATGTCCTGTATGTCAATAGTACATGTCCTGTGTGTCTATGGTACATGCATGTCCTGTATGTCTATGGTACATGTCCTGTATCCTGTGTGTCTATGGTACATGTCCTGTGTGTCTATGCCGTATGGTACATGTCCTGTATGTCTATGGTAAATGTCCTGTATGTCTATGGTATGTCTATACTACTACTACTACTACTACTACTACTACTACTACTACTACTACTACTACTACGGGATGATATATATGCGCCTTTCCCCAAATCAATCAGGCTCAAAGCGCGGCGATCTTTACCAACATACACGCTCACCTGTCTCATCCACCCTCACACACACCAAATACACATCCATCACTCAAACAGGTGGTGTAAAGGCAGGGAGATCGCTATTGGAAGCCGGAAAGAAAATCGAATTTTTATTTTTGAAATGTTTATATTGACTGCGTCCTGTACCATTGCTACTACTACTACTACTACTACTACTACTACTACTACTACTACTACTACTACTACTACTACTACTACTACTACTACTACTACTACTAACAACAACAACAACCTGAATTTATATAGCCCAGTTTTCCGAGCTTTGCTCAGGCTCTCTTCACTTTACAATTAAAAACATACTTTCCTATCCTATCTTATCCTATCCCGTAACTCGAAGGTCGTTGGGGCACCACGCATAATCGTTTAACCTGCGTACTCCATCTTTCTCTGTCCTCAGCAACGCTCATGGCTTCGCTCAGTGTCAAGCCAGTCCATTCTCGAATGTTGTCCCCCCCCCCTCTTTTTCTGTTTCCCTCTTCTTCTGCCTCCTTGCGCCGTGCCTTGCAGAATGGTCTTTGCATGGTCTGATGCTCTAGTGACGTGGCCGTACCTTCGGAGTTTCCGTGTCTTCACCACTGTGAGCGTGTCATCGTGTTTTCCAATGGCTTGTGTGATGGTCTGTCGGACTTCGTCGTTGGTGATGCGCTGGGTATAGGAAATGCCCAGAAGTCTTCTGTAGCACCTCATCTCCATGCTTTTTATTCCTCGTTGTAGAAAACACACTTTAAGAACAAGTAGAAGTCTTTCTCCACTCCACACCTCATCCCCATGCTCGTCTTGTCACACGCCTCATCACCCCGCTCTCCCCACCCCTAACACACACACACACCCACTCGACTGTGGTTTGTGGGCAAAGCAGATCGGGATTTAATCTGCATTGGTAGGTCTTCCAGTTCCATGTGAGATGAAATTTGCTGAACCACAATGATCAGAGTCAACAATATTAAAACGGGGTGTGACTATTAAACACTCATATCTATGCCTGCAGCGGCGTACGCATCACCGTTGACTCACTGTTGCTTCGTACCAGATCATTGATGTGTGTGAGAACGAGCTAAAGTTAAAAATAGACCTGTGTGCACCCTCCGCCTCTTCCTTCCCCCTCCAACACGCTCACCTCCTTCTTCCCATCCTCCCTTCTATCTCCTCTCTCCCATTATCCCTTCTCTTGTGTTATCCCTTCTCTTCTGTTATCCCTTCTCTTCTGTTATCCCTTCTCTTCTGTTATCCCTTCTCTTCTGTTATCCCTTCTCTCTTCTTATCCCTTCTCTTCTATTATCCCTTCTCTTCTATTATCTCTTCTCTTCTATTATCTCTTCTCTTCTGTTATCCCTTCTCTCCTCTTATCCCTTCTCTTCTGTTATCCCTTCTCTTCTGTTATCCCTTCTCTTCTGTTATCCCTTCTCTCCTGTTATCCCTTCTCTTCTGTTATCCCTTCTCTTCTGTTATCCCTTCTCTTCTGTTATCCCTTCTCTTCTGTTATCCCTTCTCTTCTATTATCTCTTCTCTTCTGTTATCCCTTCTCTCCTCTTATCCCTTCTCTTCTGTTATCCCTTCTCTTCTGTTATCCCTTCTCTTCTGTTATCCCTTCTCTTCTGTTATCCCTTCTCTCCTCTTATCACTTCTCTTCTGTTATCCCTTCTCTTCTGTTATCCCTTCTCTTCTGTTATCCCTTCTCTTCTGTTATCCCTTCTCTTCTGTTATCTCTTCTGTTATCCCTTCTCTTCTGTTATCCCTTCTCTTCTATTATCCCTTCTCTTCTATTATCTCTTCTCTTCTATTATCTCTTCTCTTCTGTTATCCCTTCTCTCCTCTTATCCCTTCTCTTCTGTTATCCCTTCTCTTCTGTTATCCCTTCTCTTCTGTTATCCCTTCTCTTCTGTTATCCCTTCTCTTCTGTTATCCATTCTCTCCTCTTATCACTTCTCTTCTGTTATCCCTTCTCTTCTGTTATCCCTTCTCTTCTGTTATCCCTTCTCTTCTGTTATCCCTTCTCTTCTGTTATCCCTTCTCTTCTGTTATCCCTGTTCTTATCCCTTCTCTCCTGTTATCCCTTCTCTTCTCTTATCCCTTCTCTTCTGTTATCCCTTCTCTTCTGTTATCCCTTCTCTTATCCCTTCTCTTCTCTTATCCCTTCTCTTCTCTTATCCCTTCTCTTCTCTTATCCCTTCTCTTCTCTTATCCCTTCTCTTCTGTTATACCTTCTCTTCTGTTATCCCTTCTCTCCTGTTATCCCTTCTCTTCTATTATCTCTTCTCTTCTCTTATCCCTTCTCTTCTCTTATCCCTTCTCTTCTGTTATCCCTTCTCTCCTGTTATCCCTTCTCTTCTGTTATCCCTTCTCTCCTCTTATCCCTTCTCTCCTCTTATCCCTTCTCTTCTGTTATCCATTCTCTCTTGTTATCCCTTCTCTCCTGTTATCCCTTCTCTCATCTTATCCCTTCTCTCCTCTTATCCCTTCTCTTCTGTTATCCTTAAATTACTTCGTCCTCTGCGTCTTCTTTCTTCGTTTTTATTTACTTTATTTCGGCCTTTCCCTCCATCTTTCTTCCTTCATCACAACTTTGCTTTCTTTATTTTCCTCTCCATTTTATTTGACAATCTTTCTTGTCGACTTGTCTTCCAGTCTTTCGTTTCTTTTGTTCATCTTTACGATTCATCCATTCGAACTTGCGTCCGTTCTTTCTTCTTCTTCTTCTTCTTCTTCTTCTTCTTCTTCTTCTTCTTCTTCTTCTTCTTCTTCTTCTTCCACAATGTGTTTTTTTGTTGGTTTTTTGCGTTCCTTTTTTAAATCATTTTTACGACGTCGACCTCTTTCATATTTTTCTACAGTTTCGTTCGTTTGAAGTCTCTCTGTCTCTCTCTCTCTCTCTCTTTCTCTCCAGCCATTCTCCCACATGTCTCCCGTCCACCCGCCCTCTTCATCTTCTTCTTTTCCTTTTCCTTTTCTTTCAATCCCCACTCTTCAACTTCTTAAGAAACACATTCTTCAGCCCTTGATGATTTGATTTTTTGCTCCTCGTTTCCTTCCCCAGTTTTACCTGCAACTCACATCTCTCTCTCTCTCCCTCCCTCCCTCCCTCCCTCACCTTCTCCCTTCCGCCTTTCCTTCCCAGCCGATTTCTTGCTTGTCATTCTCTTTCTTCTTCTACGTTAATATATTTTTTTTCTCCGTCTCCCGTACCACCTCCTTTATATTGGTATAGTAAATCTTGACGTTATCTTATTACAAAAGGTCTGATTGTAAGAATAGGTTTATGCCTAAAATCTTAACCTTTTAAAATAAAGTTTTGAAGTCTGAAAGTTCTGAAGTCTGAAGTCTCTTAATTCCTCTCCCCAAACACTGAACTCGTTCTGTATTCACAACTTTCCGGCACCTCTCATAAAAACTCGTGTATCGCATTATAAATTAAAACGAGGTTAGAATGAAACCAAGTTCCTCAAGCCTGTTTTGCTTTTATCAAAGCTTGATGCGTGACTTTTAAATATGGCAAATTGCCGAAAACGACGATTGTTAGAGCCAGAAAACGAGTGGGATAAGTATAAAAACCGTGGAGGAAGTACATGCTCAGTGAAAGGATGCAAAAAACAATCGTAGAGGCCTGTATTTGTGGCGACTTCGGAGGTGCGTCGATCATCGACAGAAAGTGAAACAGGACCTGAAGACTCTTGTAGTTTTCCATAGCTTCGCCGTCGCAACCTTCACAAAACACGAAGTAGTTGACTATGTTAGGCGAGCGTTGTGGCCAAGTGGGCTAAGGCGGGACTAACTTGCCTTGTCCACAAGCCAGAAACCAATGACGCCTGACAGGTGTGGGTTCGAGCCAGCATCTGGGCGTTATGTTTTTCCGAATATTTTTCAAAAATTCATAAATAATGTTAGGTAGGTAGGGTTTAGGCGCGCCACTGGCGATAGAAAGGGATAATAAACTCGCAATAATTATATATATATATATATATATATATTTATAAAAATATAATATATATATATATTATATATATATATAAATATATTATATATATATATATATATCAAATAATTATAATATATATATTATTATATAATTATATATATAATATAAATATATATATATATATATTATGAGGGACGATACTGGTGGCCAGTGACATGTTATTATTCTGAATATTTGGCCCTAAAAAAGCGTGGAAAAAACCGGAATAGTTTCACTTGAGGGGATTCCCGTTGGTGCATAGGAATTAGAAAAGTGTGAATTAAGAACAACTCATATTTTTTTGACAATTTGTTTTTAAGCCGCCTCCAGCTTAAGGGTCGGTCAAGGCAAGCACTGATAAAGATGATCCAACTCATACAGGCGCTCATTTTAGGCGATATTTTTGATAAAATTGAACATAATCCTTGCTACAGGATAGGTGGGTGGAAGACCCAGTACTGCTTACCGGGTCACACAGTCAAGGCCACGAGCGTCAGATTTGCTATAATGCGTGCGTGCTCCGGCTAGACCTCGTTATATTCATCCGAAGGAGTTAAAAGTGTGGCGCCTGTAGGCATCATGCCATATGTTTGTCGGCGCTTCAAGCTGTTAACCTTGAAAATTTGAACCACTGCCTACAATGTTACCGCTTAACACTGGATGCCTCATTTGCTTTCTTTCTTGGCCGTCACCTTCCTCACCGAGCCATCCCCTCCTGGCCTTTACTCCTCTTACCTTCCTCTCCCCCTCCCCCTCTCTCACCTCCTCCCTCTGCCCCCCCCCCCTCTCGCCACTCACTTATTAGAGTTCCCGCACTTTGCCTTCACCTTCCTCTCTATCCAAATCCACCCCCCCTCCCTACCTCCCCATCTCTCAAATCTGCCATCGCATTTTATCTTTTTTTTTCATTCTTTCCCATTTCCTTCTTTCGTCCATTTTTCGGTGGAATTCAAAGGACATTAAGATTTGGTTTTGAGGGCGAGAATCAAATGCTTGTTTTGATCAAATCACATGTGACATCAGGCATGCGCACCGTAGGTCACGCTGACCTTCAACGATGACCCTACTCCCTTTTTTTTTCTCTTTTTTTTTTCTTTTGCTTCATTCACACAACACACGCGCGCGCACACACACACACACACATACGGAGAAAGAGAGAGAGAGAGGAATTGGGGGGGGGGAGGGAGGGGGAAACAATTTTACATTCCTCAACCAACCTTCCATGATCCCCACACTAACAACTCACATCCACATAATGTCTCAACAATTAATATCATTAAATAATTCGCGATTATTATGAATCATCATGCATTCGTTCTTCTCCTAGATCCTCCAGATATTTAATACTGTGGTCAAAGTGGTTGTCATCACCATCTTGCTCATTAATAACATCGACATTGCCGTCATCGCCATTGTCATCGACTGATGAAACTCAACACCATCTACCTTTGAAGAAAAAAAATCCTTGCACACCTTTCTTCTTCTTTCTTTTCTTCTCTCTTCTCTATCTCTGTCTGCCTGTCTTTCTCTCTTTTCTCTCTTCCATCTTACTATAACCACCAACCTCTCTGTCCTCACACCCACCCGTCCCACACCAACAACAGCCACAACCACCCCATCTCTGCTAATCCAATTATCAAGCAATTGACGGGGAGAAAATGAAGATCGATGCTGATGACTTAATTCTCCAATCGCTGTTCATGGACACGTCCTCTTTATTGAAAACAAGGCGACATCCTCTTATCCATCTTCCCTCGTTAACCCAACCACCCCATTCACACACACACACACACACACACACACACACACACACGCAAGCACACACGCAAGCACGCACGCAAACGCACGCACACACGCATACACACACGCGCGTAAGGAGGAGGCGGAGAAGGAGGAGATAAAAAGAAAAATGGATGAGCAGAGCTCTGTATGTTGAAACAAAATGCGGAGGAAGATATGAAAACTCAGACAGTAGCGAGTTTGGGGGTAATGTGAGTATGCCTATTTCATTATTAACGAATTTTTAATAACAAAATAATGCTCAGGATCAAATTGTTGATACTTCGTAATGGACGACGAACATAATACGCCGAAGCCTATATCGCCTGACTCAATACGTGGCCTGAAATACTAGCAACCTCGCTGTTCTCGATTGTCAGCCACACCTCAGAGCTCTGTTCAACATTAGCGTTGTAAATTCGCGCTGTTCTAAAAACGATTTTTTTTCGGTTCTAAAGGTTTTATTTATTTTTATCGTTTGTTTGTTTGTTAGTTTTTAAGACAACCCTCGTCTCAAATAGCTAAAATTTTAAATAAATAAATAAATAAATAAATAAAGAAAGAAAGAAAGAAAGAAAGAAATAAAGAAATAAAGAAATAAATAAATAAGGGCGGTGACAGTGAAGACGCGAGGCAGGCGTACACCACACATTATCTAATGCGCAGACAGACAGGCAGACAGGCAGACAGACTAGACAGAAAAAGTATATCCCACCCTCCACCCCACCCCGTTCATAGACAACGTTTGGGCGGAGGTATAATTATAATGCTCAAACCTATCACTTGAAAAAATGTATGCTATTGTAAATAACTTACCTAGAAAATTAGATCGCGTAGTGTTTCACATACACATATCGGGTACAGAAGTTGATGACAGAGTGTAGTAATAAAACTTTGAGTTCAAATTTTTTCTTCTGGAAAACTCGATTGCTTATGGTACGATAAGACAAAAGAAGAGGGGGCGAAAACACAGGCTCACGCGTAGCTCAGACTGATCGAGCACCCCTCACAAGTGGAGAGTAGGTAAGTTCGGGGGAGTCTCAGCTACGAATTGTGAATATAACACACCGCAGCAGAGATATGTGTGTATGTGTATGTGTGTATGCGTGTATGTATGAATATATGTATGTATGTATGCGTGTATGTATGAATATATGTATGTATGCGTGTATGTATGAATATATGTATATATGGGTGTGTGTGTGTGTGTGCGTGCGTGCTCGGGCGCACTCGTGTGTGTGAACGCAATGCTCTTTTACCTATAACGGTGACCTAGTGACATTCCAAACTCTTGTGTTGTGTTGCTAATTACAACTGCGCCAACCTCGCTCACTTACGTAACGACAACCTAGATCTTATCAGGGATACCTAGAGAGATATCTCTGATCTTATATATTATCTTTGTTTGCTTTTCTGCTGACGCTTACGGCTAGTCTCAGCCACACGCACGCGCACACACACAAGATGCGCACGCACATACGCACATGCACACTCACACCCACCATCGCATGCAAGCAAACGGGAACTTACATGTACTACACCTCAACAACAAAAGCAGCAATAATGAAGAGCCGCAGATATTTCCGCAAATGGATTTTATTTCTGTCAGCCCCTCTTCTCTGTCTCTCATACCTATCTACACACAAACATACACACGCACACACACCTACGCACACACACCTATATTGGGGTTGCATCTCATTCAAAACAAAACAAAACACTGCGTTGAATCAAGTTACCAGCAATAAGTTTTGTCTTAAACCCTAATTTCATATGACAGTTTTCATTTGTCACTCCCACCGCACCCCTCTAGATGACAACACAATTGCATCCTCTTTCTTGCCACATCGTCACTCCCCCCCCCCACCCTCTTCCCCGCTCTTCTTGTTCTTCTCTCTCCCTCCCCAACCCTCCCTTCCCCGCTTTCTCTCCCCTTCTCTAAGTCTACTCACTATTCACTCGCTCTCTCATTCTCACTCAGTC
>JBAHVR010000204.1:80000-95000 GCA_036898135.1 Oncomelania hupensis
ACTCTCTCCCATCCTCTAACTACCACCTCCACACTATGAATCATTTTCACCCTTTCCCCACCTCACCCAAACATGCTATCTTATGTCATAGGCACTGTAAACAAAGAATGCAATAAATCACAGAATTGTGACTGCTAGATGCCACAGGCACGCGACAGTGACAATTAAACAAGACGCTAGGGACTTCCTGCAGCAGTAATAGGCTATAGACAGATGGCAAATCGATAAACCTTATTATGGGGTGGGGTGGGCGAGAGGGAGAGAGAGGGAGACAGAGAGAGGGAGAAAAAGAGGAAGAGAGAGAGAGGGGGAGAGAGAGAGGGAGAGAAAGACAGAGAGAGAGAGTGGAGGGAGAGACAGAGAGAAATACAGTGACAGACAGAGAGTGTGTGTATGAGAGAGAGAGAGAGAGGAAGAGAGAGAGAGAGCGACAGAGAGAGACAGTGTGTGTGTGTGTGTGAGAGAGAGAGATAGACAGAATGACAGTGTGTGTGTGAGAGAGAGAGAAACAGAGAGACAGACAGAGAGACACACAGAGTTTATTACAATTATACAGTTTTAGACAAAGAACTTTGATTTTTAAAAAAAAGAAAAAAAGAAAGAAACATTCAGTTAACACAGCTAGTGTCGTTTTTAAAGGGCTTTAATCCATTGTCTTTGAAATCGAGGACTTTACCAAAACCAAAAAAAATCTACATGTTCTCAAAAGGACTTGCTCATCCTTTTTCTCTTCTTCTTCTTATTCTTCTTCTTCTTCTTCTTCTTCTTCTTCTTCTTCTTCTCCTCCTTCTTCTTCTTCTTCTTCTTCTTCTTCTTCTTCTTCTTCTTCTTCTTCTTCTTCTTCTTCTTCTTCTTCTTCTTCTTCTTCTTCCTCTCTCTCTCTCTCTCTCTCTCTCTCTCTCTCTCTCTCTCTCTCTCTCTCTCTCTCTCTCTCTCTCTCTCTCTCTCTCTCTTCTCCTTTCTACTTCTTCTTCCTTCTACTTCTTCTTCCTCCTCCTCCTCCTCCTACTCATCATCATCATCATCATCATCATCATCATCATCATCATCATCATCATCATCATCATCATCATCATCATCATCATCATCATCATCATCATCATCATCTTCTTCTTCTTCTTCTTCTTCTTCTTCTTCTCATCCTCCACCTCCTCTTCCTCTATCTAGAGAAATCCAGATGTTGATAAGCTGATGTCATTTAACGATCCTAGGGCTTGGGGGGAAAAAGGACAACAAGAACAAGGAATAAAATAAAGGAGAAAAGAAAGAAAGAAGAAAAAGCCCGTTGCGCATTTGAAACATGATATTGCTTGTAGTAAGCGCTGGCTTTCCTAACGACTTCTGTCAAGGGTGGAAAAAAATCGAACTATACCTGTACGAATAACGTAGGACAAAATATATGGCCTTTTGCGATCTGCGAACATTCTTCTTCTTGGTTGCATAATTATCTATTCTTCTTTTTCTTCTTCTTCTTCTTTGGTTATATTCTTTTTTTCCCTTCTTATTCTTCTTGGTTAGATTCACTTCTTCTTCTTCTTCTTCTTCTTCTTCTTCTTCTTCTTCTTCTTCTTCTTCACCCGATACACATTGGTCGAAGGCTACTAGAAGCATGCTGTAGTAGTCGCCTCAACAGGCCATAAAGCATGCTCTCATGCTTCAAAGCACTGCTTCCTATACTCTTCACGCCCTAGGAGCATTGACCAATCAACTTATGAAACTAGAAAATGTAAGTTTCGTCTCCTCTAGGGGACGAATTAGGTCAAACTGTTATTGTTTCTAGGTCAACTGTCTTTTACGAACCGTTTGAGAATATTTTTCAACCGTTTGTTGAGGCCGGATAGTGTCCTCACTTGGCTTCATACAATCCAAGAAGGCAAATGGGTTTTTGAGACGGAAAGAGCGGAATGTTGTGGAGCAACATTCTGTATATATTTACAGTGAAATTGCGCTTTTCCCGTCACCATAGAGCTTGAAGAGTATAGGAAGCAGTGCTCTGAAGCATGAGAGCATGCTTTATTGCCTGTTGAGGCGACTAGTACACCATGCTTCTGGTAGCCTTCGACCAATGCGTACCGAGTGTCTTCTTCTTCTTCTTCTTGGTTATATTATCTTCTTCTTCTTCTTCTTCTTCTTCTGGCCCACCGCATGGCACCCAGGTTCGAATCCCGTGGTAGGAAAGATAAAAGTGGCCATTCTTCACTGTCCATCTCAGCAGTATGCTAGCTCTGGTGGTTTGGTGTTGATTTAGGTACATAATCCCTTTTACCTGGGATGATTATTTTCGTCTGCCATATCGCAAATGGTGGCTGTAGACGTTAAACTTGAAATGTTCATTCCTTCCTTCTTCTTCTTCTTCTTGGTTAGATGCTCAACCTCTTGGTGGTGAAGAGACGGAAACTCCGATGGTATAGCCACGTCACCAGAGCATCAGGCCCTACAAAGAACATTCTGCAAGGCACGGTGCAAGGAGGTAGAAGAAGAGGGAGACAGAAAAAGAAGTGGGAGGACAACATTCGAGAATGGACTGGCTTGACACTGAGCGAAGCCACGAGGGTTGCTGAGGACGGGAGAAAGATGCGGTACGCTTGTTAAACGATCATCAGTGGTGCCCCAACGACCTTCAAGTTACGGGATAGGATAGGATAGGATAGAAACCCCCTATTCTACTACTACTACTACTACTACTACTACTACTACTACTACTACTACTACTACTACTACTACTACTACTCCTTTAGGATATCTAGCAGAGTGTGCCAGTTGCTGCCATGACTGGTTAAACCTCTCCTGGGCCCGGTAACATGAGCGCGCCTGTCGCCACCGAACAGTCGCATGACGAAACAGTCGAACGACAAGACAGTCGGTCGATCGCTTGACCGTCAGTGAATGGGTAACATGAGCAGGCGTGCCGCGGGTTCAGCCGTGCGACTGTTTTGTCGCACGACCGCACTATCGTGATACTATATTTAGAATCGCAACAACTTCCGGACTATTCGAGTTTTTAAAAAGTTCCTCACTACTTTGTTATAGTAAGATATAATACAGTGAATAGTTTTCTCTGTACATCCTGAACAAGCTCTTAGTTGAAGACAAGCATAACACGACTGTGACAGCGAAGAAGAATAAGACAAATATGATTGATATTTTACTCCACAAAAAATTAATTGGGAGTTGGCGCAGTGGTGAACGCTTCATCTTACCGATTTGATAGGATGGGGTTCGACTACAAGTTTTTTATTTTATTTTTTCCCCTCCCACCCCACCCAAAAGATTGTTAAAGTTATTAGTCTATTGTAAGAGATTTGTTAGTGTGATTGTTTTTCATTTTCTTACATTTTTAATTTTTCCTATTTAGTTGTTGCAAGGGGAGGGACTATTTTTTGTGTAGTTGTGTACAATATATATATTTGATTTGTGATATTATTTTTACATAAGTGACGCATTCCGGTAACGACAACCGACACCTATCCTCTAAAGAAATCAACATGGTGGACACATATGACAGAAAACTACTGTCAATGTATATTCCCAACAAAAGTTTGTTGGAAGATAAGCACAGCACAAAGGTAACAGATGCCAAAAAAAAGGTTACAATGGGATGAAATTTTGACACACGTTAGTGCGGGCGGAGTTAAAAGAAACTCCATTTCAATTCCAAAAAACAATTAGAGATATGAAGAGCGTGGCTCGAAAATGGATAAAAACTACACCAAAGACAGGCGGCGGTCAACCACCCCACAAACCGTAGTGTGTGGAGGTTGTATTAGATCACCTTATTGGACATGATTCTGACACACTATCAAATATCAAGGGTGAGTATGTGGATTTTTTAAAAATTGTATACAGAAACAAAGCTCTTCCTAGCATTGTTAAATGTTGATTTATCTTATGGGTATATTAATTAGTACTAATACAGTTAGTCACGAGGAAGAATACGAGGCGGAATAGAAACATCAGTATCATCTCATGATGATTATACTGTTGTCCACTTGCATTTTCTATGTATACAGTTATTACTGAACACTTGTTATCAATCATAGTAGAAGTATTACTATTTCTGAAATTGTGATTGTAGCACAATTTGCCTTTATGTTCTGAATCAACGATTAACTATTTTTAAATAGTAATTGCATTTTTTTATTTGTGTAAGCTAAAGCAACTTGTTTGTATATACTTTATTAATGAAGATGCTTTTGCTTCTGTCTCAGGTGGATGTGAATCCATGACTGACGAATGTGACAGCGTGCCGTGTCAGTTCCTAGAGAATTCACGTTGTAAAAAACTCCAAACTTTACAACTTTCAATATGATTTTTTATTTTTTATTTACCTTTCTACTAACGATATAGGGTGAGAGTACTGGCTACTAAATAAGCCTGTATACAAAATGTTGTTATATTTTTATTGCATTTGTTTTTTCAACGTGGTAATCAGCGTTATGTGTACAGTTCTTAGTGTAATAGTGTGCTGCAGCGTTTACTAAATGCTTGTGCGTTCACTTGACAATAAAATTGTGTATTGTTTTTGCAGATGAAGGGATTGTTCCGCTGGTTCTATGCTACGGAATAGAACTGCAGTAACCCCCAAATTTTTTAATAAACTAATTTATTTAATAAACAAAATTACTTATTATTATTTCTGTTGTTGTAATTTACGAGTATTGATTATATTAATGCATTTTATTAATGGACGCTATACTATATAGGCTTTTTACCAAGCATGAAACGTAGGATATTTCATTAACAAAGTAGATGAATAAAATACAAAATGTGTTTGTAAAGCTTTATATTAACAATTCAGAGAGTAAATCATATTATGTAAACGTATGCATTGTGTGACTGTTTGGAATTATAACTGCGTAAACTGTATATAGCAGCCACTGTTGTTGTCGTCAAACGACCGTCGCGAAAACTGGCCTACCGACGGTCACGGTCGTGGCTGTTCATACGACTGCGGTCTTACCAAATTCCGTCGTTCGACAGCACGTCGGGCGACGGTCAAACTGTTTCATGTTACTCGTTTTGACGTCATACGCCGTTCCGACGGCGTGTTTGGCAGTCGTGCGACCTTTTTCGCCCTCTCATGTTACCGGGCCCTGGCCTAGGCTCTGTCAGACTCCTTCAAGGAGTCTGAATAGATGGGCATCGGGTGCACTACTACTACTATTACTACTACTACTACTACTACTACTACTACTACTACTACTACTACTGCTTCTCCTTCGTCGTCTTCTTCTCAGTCAGTACAACTTATGTTAATCTGATGAATAAAATTTGATACAACAACAACAACGTCTTCTTCTAAGAAAAAACCTTTCTCTAAACTTGTTCATCGCCTTCTTCTAAACACACCCACGCACGCGATACCCCTCCCCCCAACACACGCACGCACACGTACACGTACACGCACACACACCCACACATACACCTACACATCCTTTCTCTCTTTCTCATACAACGCCACACACATACACACTGAGATAGCCTTCCAAAAAAACTCACACACGTGTACACGCCACCCTTGTTTATTTCTGTCCACCCCAACCACTTCCACTCCATTCCACTCCATTACAGCAAGTCATCGATCGATTTAAAAATTAAAATTCGTTCATATCGGCATCTGTGAACGATAGTCGTAAAAAAACAAATCTGGCAGTTCGCTTTCTGACAGGAAATGAACAGCGGCGATGAATGTTTTGGCAAATACGACCTTGACATTGAAAAGACACAACAGGACACAGATTTTCCCCTACGCTCTCTCTCTCTCTCTCTCTCTCTCTCTCTCTCTCTCTCTCTCTCTCTCTCCACTGGCTCTTTTAACTAACAAATCCCCCCCCTCTCTCACACTCTCTCTCTTTACCCTGTTCTTCTTTTCCTATCCTATCCTGTCCCGTAACCCGAAGGTCGTAGGGGCACCACAGATGATCGTTTAACCAGCATACTCCATCTTTCTCTGTCCTCAGCAGCCCTGATGGCTTCGCTCAGTGTCAAACCAGTCCATTCTCGAATGTTGTCCTCCCACCTCTTTTTCGGTCTCCCTTTTCTTCTACCTCCTTGCACTGTGCCTTGCAGAATAGTCTTTGCAAGGCCTGATGATCTGGTGACGTGGCCATACCACCGAAGTTTCCGTTTCTTCACCACTTTTACCCTTGTAAAATAAATTTGTTATCTTATCTTATCTCTCTGCACTGGCTCTTTTAACTAACAAATCACCCTCTGTCTCTGCACTGGCTCTATTAACTAACAAATGGTTCTGTGCTAAGAATAAATCAACGTTTTTCTGGATCTTTCCAAAGCGTTTGATCACATTAATCACCACATACTGCTCCAGAAGCCTGAACTGTTTCTTATGGGCTCTGTTTATAGTTTTTTTTTAAATTCAAATATTAGTCAACGGACTCAATTCGTACATGTCCATGGAACAAATTCCTCTGAAGGCCATTTTAAACACGATATTCTTCAAGGATCTGTTTTAGGCTGTTTTATTTGGTATCTAACAATGACTTCCCATTAAATCTCTCAGATAATTCTGTTGAGCGTCATATGTTAGCCGACGATACAACATTACAAAAGCAGAGCAGTCACATAACTGAAATTCAGCAATCTCTACAAGATGCCCTTAACAATGATGCGGTCTGGTGCAGTTTAAACCATATGTCACTAAATCCGGCTAAACAACAAGCTATATTAATAACAACTAGACAAAAGCTGTGGGTTCGGGCACTAAATAAAAGAGACCCAACGTTTCCCGGCGTGTCGTAAGAGGCGACTAACAGGGCGAAAGTCTTCTACACAGAAGTCGCCGGCCAGGACGGAGGAACCTCATGTTACTACAGGTTCAACGACCACGTGCTCGGGGCCAAGGCGAGCCACACTATATTCGTGGATATCGGCTGTGGCCAACAGCCTGGAGAGGGCTGGGCCCTGCCAGCTCTTTCTTGCCCAAGACACACCACATGATGAATAAAATCATTTACTCCATACCGGATCGGTCGTCGCCCAGGTCAACAAGGACCGCGCCTTCCGTTGACCACCAGGACGGAGGTGAAAAGTGTGCTAATGATGGACAACTTAGCAAGATCCGCACCAGAAACAACATCGTCATAGGAACCTGGAATGTCAGGACCCTAACTGAGGTGGGAAAATTAGAAGAACTGGCCCACGAGCTGGACCACAATCGATGGAACGTTTTAGGTATCAGCGAACTGTGCTGGAAAGGCATGGGTGAAATAACGACTGACAAAGACCACAAGCTTTATTTCAGCTGGAGAGATGACAGGGACGAACACGGCGTTGGATTCTTGGTCCACAAGAACATTCTAGCCACTGTCATGGGTTGCCGCCCAGTCTCCAGTAGACTGATTACCATCCGTCTGAGAGCAGCCCCTTTCAACATCACCATCATCCAGGCCTACTACCCAATATCAGACTATGACGACAGCGAAGTGGAGGATTTCTATGAAAATCTACAGGCTGTCCCTGACCAAATGCCGAAGAAGGACACAGTCATAGAGGAAGGCGACTGGAATGCCAAGGTTGGCAAAGATGTGCACCAAAACTGGGGAGACACATGTGAACCCCACTGCAACAACGAGACAAATGACAAGGGTCTGAGACTCTTGGAATTTGCCAGATACAATAATCTGATACTGGCAAACACGCTTGGTCTCCACAAAAAATCCAGATGATGGACATGGCACAGTCCCAGCGAGGAGCATCACAACCAGATCGACTACATCATGGTCAAGAAACGTTTCAGATCAAGCATCAACATTGGCAGGACACGCACTTTTTCAGGAGCAGACGTCGGAAGTGACCACGATCTCGTAATGATGTCTTTCCGGCTCCACTTGAAGAGGGTAAACACAGCAAAGTGCACTAGACTGAAGTTCGACCTGGACAAACTGCAAGACCCGGAGGTGGCAGAAATATTTCAGGCCACAATTGGAGGGAAATTTGCACCACTGCTATTTTGGGAGCTGTTGAAGTAGATGTCAACACCATGATCACCACCTTCAACTCAGCTGTGACAGATGCCGCCACGGAGATCCTTGGAAAGCACCAGCCAAAGAAGAAGCTGTGGATCACACCTGAACTTTTGGACCTGTGTGATAAATAAAGAGAGATGAAAAAGAAAAAAAAGCATCTCACAGGGAGCTGATGCCTACAGAATAATCAACAATAACATCCGAAAAGGTATGCGCACAGCAAAGGAGAACTGGATAGAAGATCAATGCCAGGAAATAGAGAACAGTCTGAACAAGGACAGCAGCAAGAAGGCCTACCAGACGGTGAAGCGGCTGACGAGTATTAAACAGCCCAAGGTCTCCACGATTCAAAGCAAGTCTGGCATATGCCTTACAGAAGAACAAGAAGTCTTGAACAGATTGTCAGAGTACTGCTCTGACCTTCACAACCACACACCAAACGGAGACCCATCAGTTCTAGCATGTCCTCAGAACAGAGAAGAAGAAGAAATCCTCCCAATTCTCCAAGAATAAGTTGAGGCAGCAGTGCAATCGCTGAAGAAAGGAAAGTCAGCGGGAGTGGACAACATACCCGTGGAACTGCTTCAAGCAGGAGGAGAAGCGATGATTGACGCACTCACCATTATCTTTAACAAGATCTTGCAGAGTGGGGAGTGGCCTACACCATGGACCCAGTCGCTTGTTATCACTCATCCCAAAAAAGGTAATCTTCAGGAATGTGAAAATTACCGCACCATCAGCCTCATCAGCCATCCCAGCAAGGTTTTCCTGAAAATAATATTCAACAGGTTGAAACCCCAAGCTGAACAAATCATAGCTGAAGAACAAGCAGGATTCAGGGCATGGCGAAGTACCACTGAACAGATTTTCAACCTCCGAATAATCTGCGAGAAATACCTACAGCACCAACAACTATATCATGTGTTCGTAGATATCAAAAAGGCGTTTGATTGAGTCTGGCATGCAGCTCTGTGGGCAACCATGAGAGTGTACAACATCAGCCCTAAAATTATTGAAGTCATCAAAAGCCTGTATGACAAGGCTACCAGTGCAGTCCTCCACAACAAAAGCGCCATCGGAAACCGGTTCAGAACAAAATTTCGGTGTGCGTCAGGGTTGCCTACTCTCTCCAACACTCTTCAACATCTTCTTAGAGAGCATCATGTCAGATGCCCTTGCAGATCACGAAGGCACAGTCAGCATAGGGGGTAGAGCAATCTCCAACCTTCGTTTTGCGGATGACATTGATGGATTGGCTGGAGGGGAACAAGAACTTGAACAGCTGGTATATAGGCTTGACACCACCTCCAAAGCATATAGAATGGAAATAAGTGCAGAGAAGACCAAAATGATGACCAACAATACCAATGGCATTAACAAGGACATCAAATTCCAAGGCCAATCCCTCAACACAGTGCATAGCTTCAAATATTTAGGAGCCATTGAATCAGACAATGGGTCCCGACAGGAAGTCCTTTCCAGGATCGCTAAAACAACTGCTGCCCTGACAAGGTTGAAGCCAATTTGGAAAGACAGGACCATCAGCCCACATTCCAAGGTAAGACTGCTGCGCTCCCTTGTCATCTCCATCTTCCTATAGGCTGGCAAAACATGACCCTCACAGCAGATCTACAATGAAGAATACAAAGCATGGAGATGAGGTGCTACAGAAGACTTCTGGGCATTTCCTATACACAACACATCACCAACGACGAAGTCCGACAGACCATCACACAAGCCATTGGACAACACGATGACTTGCTCACAGTGGTGAGAAAACGGAAACTCCGATGGTATGGCCACGTCACCAGATCTTCAGGTCTTGCAAAGACCACCCTGCAAGGCACAGTGCAAGGAGGTAGGAGAAGAGGGAGACCGAAAAAGAGGTGGGAGGACAACATTCGAGAATGGACTGGTTTGACACTGAGCGAAACCATCAGGGTTGCTGAGGACAGGGAAAGATGGAGTACGCTGGTTAAACGATCATCTGAGTTACGGGATAGGATAGGATAGGATAGAATAGACAAAAGCATCAGCGGGTTTCGCTTTCTTTTGATTTAGTTGTGAATGGAAAAAAATATCAAACAAGTTGAAAGACTTAAACTTTTAGGCATAATCGTAGACAACAAACTCAGTTGGCATTCACATAATTATCGAAAGTCTTTGTAAAACTGTATCAACAAAATTATTTATATTGTCTAAGGTTTAATCTATCATAACTGCAGATGCAAAAAAAACCCTCAACCTTTTTAATAGTGCTCATATCAAACCTCACATTGATTATGCATCATCAATATGGGACGGCTGCAATGATGCTTTGTATAAAAAAAAAAGATTTTATTCACCGCAGAGCTGCAAAATTACTTATTCCCAACACGTCTATCACAATTCATTGAACATTAAAAATTGCTGTCAAAATTGCCCCCAAAACAACCCCCCCCCCCCCTATTGCAATAAAGCCGTTTTAATGTACAAAATACAGAACAATCGAGCTTCTGCTTATTTAAAGGCACTTTTTAGCAAATCATTATATCGTTATTCATCTTTCTGACAACATTTGACATGTTCACAACCACGCTAAGATATGTTTAAAACATCCCTATCGTATTCCGATTCAAGGGTGTGGAATTCTCTACCAAAAGAGGTAAATGAATGTAAATCATTAACATCGTTTAAAGCTATTCTCTACAAATGTTTATTTTTCCTTTGCTCCTAATATTTAAGATGACTGTCTATTCATTCTATCCCATCCCGTAACACGAAAGTCGTTGGGGCACCACAGATGATCGTTTAACCAGCGTACTCCATCTTTCTTTGTCCTAAACAACCCTCATGGCTTCGCTCAGTGTCAAGCCAGCCCATTCTCGAATGTTGTCCTCCCACCTCTTTTTCGGTCTCCCTGCACCGTGCCTTGCAGGATGGTCTTTGCAAGGCCTGATGCTCTGGTGACGTTGCCATACTATCGGAGTTTCCATTTCTTCACCACAGTGAGCATGTCATCGTGTTGTCCAATGGCTTGTGTGATGGTCTGTCGGACTTCGTCGTTGGTGATGTGCTCGGTATAGGAAATGCCCAGAAGTCTTCTGTAACACCTCATCTTCATGCTTTGTATTCCCCGTTGTAGATCTGATGTGAGGGTCCATGTTTCGCAAGCGTATAGGAAGATGGAGATGACCGACGTTTTGACGGGTGGCCACATCTGATTAGTTTAGTGGCCACATTTGGCTTACGTTTTACGGCTTATGCATTGGGTCGGAAGTAGTGGCGCCATGTTTATCTCGGCCCAATTCGAATTTATAAACGTGTGTAGTTGTGTAATTTCGCTTCAACAAGGCACTTTTTCATGACGATGTAATGTACTCTTTGACGATGTGACTATAATATGAAACAACTTTACTAAGATCGACACGCAACAAGTGAATTCAACTGCCTTAACTTGCCAAGTCGTGTGTAGCAGACAGCCTATGTAGTCATGCGTGTGGGAGGAGTTTAGACTGACCTCTAAACCCGTGACCTCACACTCTCGCTTCTCATTGGTCCTCGCAAGCCCGGCTAATGTATTTTTGCAGAAGAAATCGAACATGCGCTATTCTTGTGAAATTTTACGTTAGCCATTGCGCAGGGAAATGCATAAAGGAATTCATAAGCGTAACACAAGTGTGGCCGGATGCTACAGGTCAATGTGGCCGTGCCTTCCTACTGGTTGGTCAAGCAAGACAAACGCTACATGCTGCCAGTGGAGATGGATAAAATGACCAACTTGACCAGATGGGAAGCCCATCGGCGATCATCGCTACCTGGAAGCACGTTCTGGTTGCAGAGTTGGACCTGCATTTGCTGGCTGACCTGATAACCTACTACCTTGGTTGATCCCACCTCTTCCGTGACGGAAAACAATGCTCTATCTGATATCGTGATGTTGTTGACTGTGACCCGAGTTTGAAAACAAAAGAGAAAAATGACTGTAAAGCCCTGCTTGATATGGAATGCCCATGAAAGCCCTGCTTGATATGGAATGCCCATGAAAGCCATGCTTGATATGGAATGCCCTTGAAAGCCCTGCTTGATATGGAATGCCCATGTCAAGAACGAGTATTACCGTGCTGAAAATGTAATCGGATCGTTTTCGGTTTTTCGTTTTCGAGGGCTCGCTTACTTGTTTCCCCTTAATCCCATTTGTCTGATGGGCTGTAAGCTTAATGACAATAAACACCTACAGTCAAAACTCTCTCCCTCTGTCTCTGTCTGTCTCTCTCTCTCTCTTTTCTCTCCCAACTTCCTACCTTCATCCCGCCCCATCGACTCAGTTGATCCAACATTCCTTCCAACTAAAACAGAGAAGGATCTACAACAAATCAGTTATCTGGGAGTCAGACATCTAATATGGAAAGGAGAAAGAAGGTATTGCAAGGAATATGCAGAACTTCTGCAGTCAAAGAAAGAAAGACAGGAGTAGCAAGAGAAAGAAACTCTCACAGGAAAGAAAGAAAGAAAGAAAGAAAGAAAGAAAGAAAGAAAGAAAGAAAGAAAGAAAGAAAGAAGAAACTCTCGCAGAAAATGAAGAAGTAGTAGAAGGAGCCAGAACCTCTCGCAGCAAAGAAAGAAAGAAGAAGAAGGAACTCTCCTAGGAAAGAAAGAAGAAAAAGAAAGAAACTTTAACAGGAAAGATAGAAAGAGGAAGACACTCTCGCAGGAAAGAAAGAAGAAGAAGGGGGAGGAAGAGAGAGAGAGAGACAGAAGAGAGGGTGTCGCTTTATGTTTTCCCCATAGCACATTCATTTCCGGAGATTCTCAATTTTTCTCTGGCAACATAAAATTTGATGCGGATTAATGTAATCTTGAACCTGTAGGATGTTTTGCTGTCCGCTTTGGCTCGTTTCGGTTTTTGCCAGGTCATTGCGACTTGACCTGCCATTTTCGCCAGACTCGCGGATTTTCGCGCCGGTCGTCTACTTTCTTTTCAGGGGGGAGGGTGGGGGAGGGTAAAGGGCGGGGGTGGGGTGGGTAGCTAATGATAAAGGGTCTCCTTCCAAGACTCCAAAGACAATTTTGAAATCTTCCTCTTAAATTTATCTTCCCCACCCAACTTCCAAACATCACCCTTGATTTAATAATACGTTAAAATGAGGAGGATTGTTTGTGGTAATTGTTTTCTGCCTGAAATTTTAATTGAAATCTTTTCTTTTGTTAATGTAATGTTATACTAATTTTTTAAAATATAAAGTTAAATTTATATTTTAATTTAAACCCTTTTGTTTTTAAAATACGCTGAGGTAGCGATTGGTTACTGTTTGTAACTGTTGTAAATCTTAAAACGTTAAGATAAGAACTGGGTTTGATTGAATTGATCGCCTTTCTGCTTTAATTTGATTTTAAATTTTAACTTTCAGTTTTAATTTAATTTAAATCTTTTGGTTTTTTTTAATAATAAAATGAGGTGGCTATTTTGGTTATGGTGTTTCTAACTGATGTAAATCTCAAGACGTTAAGGTAAGACTTGGGTTTGATTGACCGCTTATCTGCTTTAAATTTACTTTTAATTATAAATTTTAATGTAATTTAAATCTTTAGTTTTAATAAGACGCTAATGTGACGATTGGTTAATGTGAGGTTGTTTTTATTTTGTTTCTTTTTAAATCTTGTGTTTCATAATACATTAAGTTGCAAATTGTACCGATTATTTCTTGTTAAATTTTACATTTAATGTTTTGTGTTATACCTTGTTTAAGACTCGCGCTTTTCTAGAGGATTGTTTAGTTTTGTTATTGTGGTTTTTTTTTTGTTTAAATCTTTTGCTTTCATCTTTAGATGAAAAATATATCTAGCGTATCGTTTGTTGTCTCCATTCTAACTGAATTAAATTCTTCCTTTAAATGAAATGGACCTCCCGTGATCACGGCTCCCTCGAAAGGTCCTTTGAACATTAGTAGTAGTAGTAGTAGTAGTAATAGTAGTAGTAGTAGTAGTAGTAGTAGTAGTAGTAGTAGTAGTAGCAACAGTACAGCTGCAGCAGTAACAGTGTTGTTTTATGGTCGTTTTAATTCCGAAACCTTTGTCATAAGAATTAACAATGTTAATAAGCATTATTATAAGTACCTTTCTGTCTTAAATTTCACTTCAATATTATTTTTATTATTCTATTTTAATAATAACAACAACAACAATAATAATAATAATAATAATAATAATAATAATAATAATAATAATAATAATAATTATTATTATAATTATTATTATTATTATTATTATTATTGTTATTATTACTTATAGCCCATAATTGTTTTATGTTTGGAATCAAATGCATAATAATTATTTAAATCGACACAATCATAATTGTTATTATTACGTATAGCCCATAATTGTTTTATGTTTGGAATCAAATGCATAATAACTATTTGAATCGACACAATCTTTCCATTATTGTTTTCCTATCTCAAATATATGCTTTCTATATTTATTACTGCATAATTATAGCATAAAATTCTTATATATCTTATATCAAATGCATACTAATACTAAGAACCTATAATTGTAATAACAGATACATTATATCGTAACCATCTGTTTTTTAATACGACATCCATTTCTATTATAGGTTTATGTCATAAAATCATTTGCATACATTGTTCCAATTATCGTGTTACGGTGTTCGAGACAACATATTTTCTTAGATTGACTTAACCACACAAAAAAGAATTAAAGCTCTTGTTATCTTATTAGTTTTGATTCCTTTCTTTTAATTCTGGGATGAATCTGAAAGTGTGGTTTTTCTTCATATTCTCAGTCGTTAATCTTCTGCATCCAATTCTGGCTTCTAGATGGCTCAGAAATTATCTCCCTTTAAGAAATTTCTTTCAACAACGAAGTGTATTTTAAGTACGGCTGTAGCATATTTAGCCTTCTGTCTTTTCTCTTTCTTTTTTTTTTCTCTTTGTTTCTATCTTTCTTTTCTTTCCTTCTTATTTCTCTGCCGTTTTCTTTCTTTCTTTCTCTTTCATTCTTTCTCCCTTTCTTT
>JBAHVR010000204.1:97500-125000 GCA_036898135.1 Oncomelania hupensis
ATTTTAAAAAGAAGCAGGGAGAAAAGAAGGAAACAGAAAGAAAAAAAACATTAACAAGATGGCAAGCCATTATATGTACCTCCAGACACTCGCACACAGCCAAAACATACGCATTTTCAATAAATGCTAACTTTCGTGGCGGCGTTTTTGACACGGCTTTATTCTTTAGAAGCACCATGAAAACATGGAACGATGGACTACTCTCGCAACTATTTGCAAGCAAAACATTATCCAAATGGGTTCAGCAAAGTTTTTGAGATCATACAGCGAAAAACGTGTATAGAAAATGATGAACCACAGCGACACTGACCTTTAACAACGTGCACATCTAAAGGACATAAAATGGTTAGCAGTAAAATTTATAAAATTCAGATCAGTTGTTCTTGAGAAATGGCAATACTGTGTTTTGAACAAAAAAAAAACCCCGTGACATTCGGAGAGACGGACTGACCGACCGACTGACCGACAACCGGGCTGTTACTGAATACATTGGCCATGAGTTGAAGAACCTTGTGTACCAAAACTAAATCATCAAACTCGGTGCAGCCGTTATTTTAGATAAAGGGCAAAATAGGTATCGCAAGGAACTGACCCCAGAGATTTTGACCTTTGAGGTAGATAGAGCCAATGCGATGGCACGGGAAACTGGCCGCTAACTTAAGTAATGTCCTCGAGATAGGACGAGCAACGGACCGACCCACAGAAATACCGACATCTGGCTCGCACTAGCTAACACACCGACATTTGACTCTTTTTTTTTATCCCTGCCCGCTTCCCTCCCCTCCTCCTCACCCGCCTTCCTTTCCCGACTATTTCAAAGTATTCCCAGATATTATCTGGGAATACAAGGGAAAAAATAGACACAAGAGAAAACGTGTCAAAAAACGATACAGAGATAGCACCCAAAAAATGTTTGAAACGTTTTAGAGAGAGAAAGGGGGTAGAAAAAGAATACAATAACGCAAGGAACAGACTTGTTAAAAAAAAAAGCTGGAGAAAAGCTAGGAATGAGGGAAGAACATTGGTAGCACAGTTTATGGTACTGGCTGCCTATGCTGAAGGTTCGCGGGTTCCAACCCCTCTAAGGGACGAACTGACGTGACTTGAGTACGAGACGTTGGAAGACAGCGAGAGTTTTCTCTGGGTAATTCATGTCCTCCCTCCCTTCAATAATGGTGTTGGATGCGGTCAATCTTAAGACAAAACTAAACTTAAAATTGTATTTCCATCTCCCGTTTTCCAATAGCGGGTTGCCTCTTACACCACTTCTTTGACAGGCCAATAGCCTGAATAGGTATGGGTTTTGTGTGTATGTAACAAGGGTATGTTGGTTACAGATCGCCGCTCTTTGAGCCTAATTTAGGAATGGGGCGCGTAACCAATCTCTTGTTGTAGTAGTTGTTGTTGTAGTTGTTGTTGTTGTTGTTGTTGTTGTTGTTGTTGTTGTTGTTGTTGTTGTTATTATTAGTAGTAGTAGTAGTAGTAGTAGTAGTAGTAGTAGTAGTAGTAGTAGTAGTAGTAGTAGTAGTAGTAGTAGTATACAAGACAAGATTATTGCTTTAGGTCCAGCGGACTCTTCCGAGCCAAATTAGGACCAAGTAGTAGTAGAAGAAGAAGAAGAAGAAGAAGAAGAAGAAGAAGAAGAAGAAGAAGAAGAAGAAGAAGAAGAAGAGGAGGAGGAGGAGGAGGAGGAAGAAGAAGATAATGCAGAAGAACAAGAAGAAGAACAAGAACAACAAGAATAAGAACAAGACAATGGAAGAAAGAAAAGGCGAACAAAGGAAAGGAAAGAAAATGACAGGAGCGAGAGACGAAGAAGAAGAAGAAGAAGATGATGATGATGCAGAAGAACAAGAAAAAGAACAAGAACAACAAGAATAAGAACAAGACAATGGAAGAAAGAAAAGGCGAACAAAGGAGAGGAAAGAAAATGACAGGAGCGAGAGACGAAGAAGAAGAAGATGAAGAAGAACAAGAACAAGAACAATAACAAAAAGAAGAACAAGAATAAGAACAAGACAACGGAAGAAAGAAAACGCGAACAAAAAAGGAGGAAAAGAAAAAGGACAGGAGCGGGAAACAAAGAAAAATTCGGCTAGAAAATAAATGACAATAAAATTAAAGTCAAAGAAAGAAAATAACTTCTTATGGAAAGACGTGGGCCACACACAAAAAAGTAAGATGAAATGAAAGATAGAAAGAAAGCGTTAGAAGAAAAGAAGAACACGTGAAAAGTCTACTGGAAAATACCTGGCACCAAAAACAAATAAAATAAAACACGTTAAGCGTCAAAGTAAAAATTGTAAATAAAAAAGGAAATAAAAGACATTTTGGAAAGACATAAAAACAATTTTCTTGAAAGAGTTTTTGGCACCAACACTTTTTTTTAAATGTAAGAGGAAATTCGAAAGAAAGAAAAAAAAACAGACAGAAGGAGTATTTTAAAAAAAATAATTTCTTCAAAGACGTTAGCACCAACATTAAAAGAAAGAAAAACGAAGGAGCATATTATCGGATGACCAAAAAGGGCGTACGAAAAAATTGTTTTTCTAACCCAAGAGCACACATAAACACACACATACTTGCAATTCATCAGAACTGGGTTTATTTAAGAATGTAGGAATCGGAAAGTGATTTTTTGACGGAAAGAACGCAAATTTCTTCTAGAAATGTAAGAATCTAAGTCAAAATTGGCTCTTTCCGTCTAAAAAGTTGACATAGTTCGTCCCCCATAGGCGACGAAATAGGTCGACTTTTCTTCAAAATTTTCCGAAAATTGACTGTATTTCCTCCGTCCCGGATAGTGCACTCCTGTGTACTTAAAACACTCTCATGCACTACAACTGCACTCCCATGCACTAAAAGAGCACTCCCGCGCACTTAGAAAAAAGTGGGGACCTGGAAAAAAGTGGGTTCCAAGCAAATAAACCCATTTGTTACTAAGAAAGACAAGGTCTGCTACCCATTTGTGCGCTTTTTTGCGTTCACACACACACACACACACACACACACACACACGCACACACACACCCACACCCACATGCAAACAAACACGCACAAAATTACTTTCACGGAACTCGCACAAAAACCTGTTAATAGAAGAAAATAAGAGAAAGCACACATACACACACACACACGCACCCGCACACACCCACACACATACACCTACACACACACACACACACACACACACACACACACACACACCCACATACAAATATAGAAACAAAAAAGGAAGTTTAAGGATTTTTATCATCCATCCCTACCCTCAATTTTCATCTAACTCCCCCTTTCCTTGCTCACAATCTTCCAATTCAGCAACAGCACTTATAACACATAATGAACAAAAGGGAGACAATTTTAAAAAATATATATAATAAAATAAAATTGAATAAAACCGAAATAAAACACTATGATCCACGCAAAAAATAAAATGAATTTTAAAGAATATTTATTTAAAAAACAGTACCATATATAGTTAAATACCATTAAAAAAATAACAAACAAAAAATAAATGTTCGTATCCGTAGAGGCAAATTTGGAAAGACCAGATTAAAATATATAAAATCTCGTGAATAGAAAGAGAATATAAAAATCAAAGAAATTGTACTGCCCCCCCAAAAAAATTAAGCTTTTTTTTTTAACCTGTTATATTTTATGGGAAGAAATTTAAAAAAAAAACAGATGAGATGAGAGAAACTGCTTTTACACAAAATCCATTCTTGTATACAATAATTTACTTTTTTTTAAAATCAGCAAGAACCAAAAAGAAAGCCAACAAACCAAAATGAAATACAACATTCCTTTAAAAAAATTGAAATAAAACAAACTAGCGGGAAGAAAATTAAAGTGAAAACAAGTCTTTCGACATAAAATCTTGCACACGCAAAAAACATAAACAAAACGAAAATAAATTCATCAATTTGACGAACTATTGAAAAGAAAACACACGAAAGGTACGCTAAATTCACAATAAAAAAAAACAGCAACATTAACTCATCACAAACAAACAAACAAAAAAGCAAGCAAAAATAGCAGTAAAGTTAACAATTTTCACAAACTGTCGCCGAAAAGAGCAAATCAAAGAAAAAGAAGAGGGAGAAGAACAAGAAGAACAAGAACAAGAACAAGAAGAACAAGAAGAACAAGAGCAAGAAGAACAAGAACAAGAAGAACAAGAACAAGAAGAACAAAAACAAGAGCAAGAAGGACAAGAAGAATAAGAACAAGAAGAATAAGAACAAGAAGAACAAGAACAAGATGAACAAGAACAAGAAAAACAAGAACAAGAACAACAAGAACAACAAAAACAAGAACAAGAACAACAAGAACAAGAGCTATAAAAAGAACAAGAACAACAAGAACAAGAAGAAGAAGAAATAGCTAAATGAATGATATTGCAGCACCCCTTCTGCTCAAATAAAGGAAACAATTAAAAAAATATTATACAAAATCATTATAAGACAATACATATTTCTGTATCAACTTTATCTTGAAGGTTGGACCTACCAACCATTCCCCTCCTCCACACACAAACACACACACACACACACCCAAACACCCCCCCCCCCCCACACACACACCCACACATACAATCAATGGACAGAACAAACAAAAGTTCCAAAATCCACAATCCTTTCCAGCCCAACTAAAAAAAAAATTCCCACTGTCGTGGAAAAACAAAGAGAGGAAAAAAACAACAACCATCCAAGAACAAAATAAATAAAAAAGGGAAGATTAAAAAAAAGACCAAAAAAAAAAGCACAATTGAAAAGATGAAGTAAAACAAAATCGTCCGAGCCTTTGGAAACATGGAAGCTCGCCTTTGAGAGAAAAAGAAAACTAGTAAAAGAGGCAAGTAATAGGGGAAAAAATAAAAAAAATACAAGAAATGCTGAGAAAAGGGAACAAAATCTTCTTTGAAAAAGGAAGGAGAAGTTAAAAAGAGCGATTTAAAAAAGACAAGGAGTCCAGTCTTTTGAAAAAAAAATAAAAAGAATGAAACAAAACGCAAAATGTCTTCGTATAAAAGTGAGACATTTAAAAACAGAAACGAACCTTTCGCAATCGGAAAGTAAACCAGTTGTCTCTCCTTAAAATAAAATTGTAAAAAAAAAACACAAAAAACACCATTGAGTCAAGTCTTCAAGAAAATGGGAGGTAATTTAAAAACAAATTATTGAAGAAAGGAAGGCGGAGTTCGCTGGCCCTTGAGGGTCGAAAACCCAAGCCACCGAAAATGGCAATCAAAAATTAAACACAAGAGAAACCCGCTCTCACTCATTACAAAAGCAATGGTCCTCAAATAGCCAAGTCGCCTCTGGGTTAGCATTAGAAGGGCAAAAAAATCGCCTCCAAATAAGATATCGTTTTTACCCTGTTGCAAAACATATTATCTTTTTCAATTTCAATTTGTTTTTTTTTTCCCATCTATCCTTCTGTCGTCGTAAATGAAAAATGTACTAGCAATGATGTAATATCACTACCTTATTTCTTTTCTAAATGAAATGTTGTTTTAGCCTGTTGCCAAACACATTACCCTTCAATCCATTCTCCGACTTTTATCATAAATTATTGTGCTGATTTTTCTTTCCACTGTTTTCTGTCACACAATGGTTGCTCCTATTTTGTTGCCAAACGGATTATGTTTCGATTCCCTTACATGACCCTCAGGCATGCAGGCAAGCGGTCCGTACTCCTTCGGATGAGAGTGTAAACCGAGGTCAAGTCTGGGCAAGCACGCATTGCGTCGCACGGACTTTAAAGATCCTGACGCTCACGTCCTAGACTGGGTGAGTGCCTGTTATATAAATACACCTAGCAAGCCTAATGTCTCTGCTCCCCGTATCAGGTCGCTCAGGATGATGCTCAGTGGACTAGGGTGTCAAACCAGACAGCAGGTGGGCGCCTCGGGCGGCTTGAGTTATATCCTGTATCGGCCGGCGCCTTGAGCATTTCTTGAGCTGGAAAAGCGCTATTTAAGATTACATTACATTACATTATTATTGCTTTAGGTCCAGCGGACTCTTCCGAGCCAAATCAGGACCGGACAACCCCCGATCCGCATAAAAGATCTGCTGAAACAACCCTAGTGGTAAAACCGAAAGCTCTCCACCAGCCAGTCACTTTACAATAAAGACATCCCACGCAGGGGACGCTGAGGCTTCACCCCAACTTATCGAACCCCCGTTTACAAAAACAAAATAGAATACAAACATCATTATAAATTATCAACAAAACACATACATATAAAATGCCTACATTGCTAAATAATAACATCATAGGAAGCCCTAGTGACCACCTGGCACAAAGCGTCCAATATTCCCAAGCTGATCCAACAGACCTCATACACAAACAAGGAGTCTTGTCCCGGAAGAGTTTTCAAGAAAAAAAGGTAGGAGACTGGTCTAGCGAAGAAGACGATAGTATAGCAGATTGATAGAAAAGAACAGGAATGAGAAAGAGCAAATGAGAAAGACAGCGACAGTGGGAATTTAAAGCACTAAATTTCCAGAAAGTGGGGATACTATTTATACTAAAAACCCCGGTACCCCAACGGGGGTGAACAAGAAATGATGTAATATCAAAATAAGTAAGGAAAAGGCTAATTCCTTCCTTCCTTCCTTCCTTTCTTTCTCTCTTTCACAGTTACCATCATAATTATTACTACGATCATCGTCTTTATACTCGCCACCAATAATATCACTCGGACTATCGTAATCATAATCGCTGTGGTCGTCGGTTATCATCACCATCAGCAGCAGCATAAACAATGTTGACCAGGATAACAATACCCCATAACCACCGTCTTCGTCAGTCATCAATCATCATCATCATCATTATCATCATCATCATCATCATCATCATCATCATCATCATCATCATCATCATCATCATCATCATCATCATCATCATCATCATCATCACCACCATCACCATCACCACCATCACCATCATCATCATCATCATCATCATCATCATCATCATCATTACCACCATCACCATCATTATCATCATCATCATCGCTACCACCTCATCCACCATTATTACTGTTATCGCACACTCAAACCTTTTTCTCTCAGCAGACGCGCCACATCTACGTCCAGCCGGTTAACCACTCTGCCCTTCCTACTTCCGTCGCCGGGAAACAGTCGCACGTCTGGCCCTGGTGGATTCGAACCCCCAACAGCTCCTACTGACGACGACCTGGCACGGTGCTCCAACCACAGACTCGGAGAAAGGTGCTCCAGAAAATTGTTGGGATTCGAACCCATGAACGCCGCCGACGGTATGTGCGCGTGCGGGTGACGCAGTTGGCGGTAAGACAGAGGGATTGCCGGGACGAAGGTCAGAGGGGGAGGGTTGGATGGGTGGGAGTTGTAGCTGTGAGAGTTGGAGTTGGGTGGTTGGTGTCGAGACAGTCCATGATGGAGTCTTTCTATCCTTGAAGATGCGGTTGTTGTGGCGGGCATCGGGGCACTTTCTGCTTTCTCCTCTTCGTCTGTTCGTTCTTCTTTCACTTTGCCAAGAATCACTTCTAAATCTTTCTTGAACGGATCGATCCCGTTTCGGGTAGCCAACGCTGAGCTGTATTTTTCTAATGCGCGCGTTTCTATTCCTCCTCCTCCTCCTCTTAGTTCCCCTCCTTCTCTTCCTCCTGCTTCTCCTTCTAAAATGTCATGTGCAAAAGCTCCCCTAGTTCGCCCCCCTTTCATATCTCGTCTTCGTCGCTCTCTAGTCAGAAAGTCTTGAGGTCCAAACACTTTCTCACCGATCAGTTTCTCTCCTACAATGCCGTTTCCAAACTGTCGGTCATGTCTCTTTTCTAAGTCGTTCCCGTTGAACACGAAACTGTTCTCGTTTTCTTTTCTGTCAGTATTGGGCAAAAATTTCTTCAAATGTTCTCCCTCTTGCCCGTTGTTCCCGTTGAAAATAAAGTTAGGTCTGTAGGCCATCAGACTTTGCGCCGTCAAGTTCTGTTCCGACTCCTTGCTGGGACTACTGTTGACGATCTTGCTTGGAGAGCCTAGCTTGCATATATTGTTATTGTTGTAGCTGTTGCTACAGTTGTTGAAGTTACTGTTGTTGTTGTTGTTGCTGCTGCTGGTTGTCATAACAGAATTATTTGACATTGTAATAGTTGGAGTAGTGATAAAAGTCGAAGTTGATAAACTTTGCTGCGTACGCTGTTGTTGCGGTTGGTGATAATGACGATGTTGTTCTTGTTGTTGTTGGCGTAAATGCTGCTGATGTGCAAACGGTTGTTGTTGCTGATCTGGCTCTTGCTGATGTAGTTGTTGCTGCTGCTGCTGATGATTCTGCTGTTGAAAATGATGGCTACCGGAGTACCCTGCCGTCAATGACCACGGCCTCAAGTCACAATCATATCCAGACCGTCTGTGTACCCCAGAGGTCATAGAGGTCATTAGGGGAGAGCATTCAGTCTGAGATGCTGATGTCACACGAGTAGTGTCCAACTCCATGGCACTGCAATCTGGGTTTCTGGTACTATAGTATCGGTTCCTGCTAAGATCACACTGTAGGAGTTTAATTTCAGCCCCCTTTGCCAAAAGGACGGCACAAAATGTCATATGCAAGGTTAGACAATTCAATTCGTCATTGACACTCGCGCAACAGGACAGATAAACCTTGTTAATTCTTCTTCTTCTTCTTCTTCTTCTTCTTCTTCTTCTTCTTCTTCTTCTTCTTCTTCTTCTTCTTCTTCTTCTTCTTCTTCTTCTTCCTAAAAGACTGCACTGTGTAAGAATGTCATGTCATGTAGCAAAACTGAGGCTTACACAGTTTCGAGATTTCTTCACCACCTTCATAAAATGTATTGCAGTCAAGTTTTAAATAAAAAGACCGCTGAAATAGCGTGGCAGGCGGTCAAAAGGACCGATATTCATAATAAATAACCATTCTTCATAGTCACAGCTTCATCGCCGCAAAATGGTAAAACTTCTCTCTGAAAACAGATCACGGTCTAAGCGTAAGTTGGTTTTTTTAACCGCTGAAGAAGCGTTATAGTACAATACATGTGTTGAGAAATGTTTTTAGTCTGCTATTGTTTTCTCTCCTTTTTAAATTTGGTATCTTGTATCTTCGTCTGAACAGTACTAATTATATTAACACTTCATGCCAGCAACATTTTCAAATTCATATTCAAAGATCATGGCCTGTATTAATAGATATATTTTTTTATTTTTTAAAGATCAGAAGCATTTATGCTCCACACGGTTTACAAAAAATATTAAACTACCCCATAGATTCCACTGCCACCATGTTGGTACGGATTTCTGTCTTCGTACTGTACTAGTGTGTCGGTATCATTGATAACAAAGCCTACTACAAACTAGTCTTTCACTGCCTAATTAGATAGAATCAATGTGCAAGAATTAACAAAATCATAGTCACGTCAGCTCTAATTCCCGGAAGGAGTGTACAGAAGTGCTGAAGTGTAGACCATTAATTTGTTTTACAGCGCCTTACTGTCCGGAAGGGGTGCACAGAAATGCACGGTATGTTCTCACAATGTCCGGAAGGGGTATACAGAAGTGTACGGGTCCGTACAAGAAAATCGATTGAAGAGGAAGGATTAAATGGATGAGGTAGTGACCACGCCTCTATTTCCGATACTATACTATACTATACTATACTATACTATACTATACTATACTATACTATACTATACTATACTATACTATACTACACTGCACAACACTACACTATACTAATAACATACTATACTTTACTATACTAGTGATCACAGCTCTATCTCCAATTCTTTAACCGAGATGTTCCACTATCTAAACTAACACTGCCCAAGACGCCAATCTGCGCTTCCATCGTGCGCACTGTCTAATCCCACAGACCACTAAGAAATGTTCGCTAAAACTGCATTAGGGACTTCACAACTTAATTTTCCCCTTCCAACGAGACAATACTTACCCCATCATAACGTTTATTCTATAAGCTATGGCAACTGAAACACCTTCACTCTATATCTAAACTCAAAGATGCTAACTCGCGTCAATCCTGCGAGCTGTCAAACGACCATTGGCCATTATAGTATGTTCGATTTAAAATTTAAAAAAAACTCCCCGCAACAACTTTTTAAAATACACTGTTCCTTCCAACAAGACATTACTTAACTGTGTCATAGTTTCCTATTCTTTAACTGTCACTGAAACGCTTGAACTCCCATTACTATCTAAAATTATCACTGTCAAAGATGCCAACTTGCTAGCATCCTACGCACTGTCTAACCACATGGACTACTACAAAATATTCGATAAAACTGTCCCAGGAACTTCACATCCTAATGGTTTCCTTAAAACGAAACACTACATAGTAGGCCTAGTTCTTGTCTCTCTCTTGTATAACGGTCACTAAAACACCTCCACTCTTATAATGATCTACATTAACTCTGTCAAAGACGTCAACTTGCTAGCATCCTGCGCACTGTCCAACGACCTGCACGTTCGACTGAAGAATGTTGATCACACACACACACACACGCACACACCCACCCACACACACACACACACACCCACACACACACACACACACACACGCAAAACAACTGTCAAAGCAAACTTCCCAACGCATGTTTTCCCCTTTTCAACGATATTACAACGTGGTAGTTTGTAACTGAAACACCCCCACTCTCTATTTATACTCAAACCTCAAAGACGCCAACTTGATAGCTTCAGGCGCACTGTCGAACGACCTGGACGTTCGATTGAAGAATGTTGGTCAACACACACACACACACACACCCACACAAACAGGCACGCGCGTACCCACACCCAATAAATAAATAAATGTCCCAGCAAACTTCACAATATAAGTTTGTCCCTTTCCAACGGCACTAATAACACTGCAACATCGTAATCATTGCATCACGACCTTCCGTATCGGGGGGAAAAAAACCCACCATACACATACCTTCGCTTTATATTGACATCAACACTAACTGACTGACACACACAATAGAGCGACACAGTGGGAAGGCAGGTGCATACCGTTGCCAGAAAGAAAGTAAACTGAAGAGTAAACTACCTGCAGGAGGAAAAGGCTACGACGGGTCGTGGTGGGGGGCGGTCGCTGGTGGGGATGCTATAGCAATAGCTGCAGCCAGCCGTCGTCGTCTGTGAAACCTGACCCACAGCTCTCGCGCGGGGAAGTTGGAAGTTGGAGCAGCCCTCGTGTTTGAAGAGGAAGACGAACATTGATTAAAATGTGTGTGACTAGACTATAGCACGGGAAGAGAGTTTAATAACATAGTATAAGTCTACAGATGTTGGGACACGCTGTGATGGAACAATACAAGTAAGAACATTCCTGTGATCGTGCCCACCGGGCTCCATCGTTTAACGCTTCGTCCACACTGCGCAGCCGAGACTCGCCGATGCTTGAGGTACGAGACCAATGGGGAGGAAAATTGAACAGTTTCGGCGAATGTCGCCTACGCCGTGTCAAAGTTGCACCTCCGCCCCTTTCCAAACGGGGGCTAGGAATAACATTGTGCCCCAAGTGAGTGTATAGGTTGGTTACAGCAGATCGCCGCTCTTGGAGTCTGATTGAGGAATGAGGCGCGTGTAGCCTCCATGATGATGATGATGATGATGATGATGATGATGATGATGATGATGATGATATTATTTTTATTATTATTATTATTATTATTATTATTATTATTATTATTATTATTATTATTATTATTATCATTATTATTACTACTACTACTACTACTACTACTACTACTACTACTACTACTACTACTACCACCACCACCACTACTACTACTACTACTACTATTGCTGCTACTATTATTATTATTATTATTATTATTATTATTATTATTATTATTATTATTATTATTATTATTATTACTAGTAGTAGTAGTAGCAGCAGCAACAGCAGTAGTAGTAGTAGTAGCAGTAGTATAGTAGTAGTCGTCTTCAGCTAGACCTACTAGTACTATCATAACTAACCATATGCAACAGTGCACCGTAGTGTGATATAGTGTATCAATTACATACAACAAGAGGACACGCCTCATAGACTACCCTTATAACATTACCTTAAGCATTACAACACTCACTCATCTCAACGTGACATGCTCCCAGATAACTACCACATGCACATTCATTGTTACAAAACTCATCTCAAAGTGACATGCTCCCAGATAACTACGACCAGTAGGTCTACATTCATTGTTACAAAACTCATCTCAAAGTGACATGCTCCCAGATAACTACGACCAGTACATTCATTGTTACAAAACTCATCTCAAAGTGACATGCTCCCAGATAACTACGACATGCACATTCATTGTTACAAAACTCATCTCAAAGTGACATGCTCCCAGATAACTACGACCAGTAGGCCTACATTCTTTGTTACAAAACTCATCTCAACGTGACATGCTCCCAGATAACCACGACCAATACATTCATTGTTACAAAACTCATCTCAGCGTGACATGCTCCTCCTATACATGTACATTCATTGTTACAGTTATGCCCAAGAGTTAAGCCTACATGGATTCTGGGGTCTCATTGTAGAGAGGCGTCATGAGTGTCATCAGAGCCAGTTCTAAAGACTATCTGTCTATCTGCATGTCTTACTGTCTTTCTGTCTATCTGTCTATCTGTCTGTCTGTCTCTCTCACTCTCTCCATCATCATCTATCCATCTTCGTTGATTTCTCGCCACACAAAAGCAAACCTAACCACTACCCCCCATCCCCTTCCAGCCCCTCACTGCCTTCCTCCCCCTAGCCACCCCCCCCCCTCACCCCCACTACCAACTAATGACAGGAGACAGAAAGAATCCCAGAAATAAAATCATAAATCTTCTGCGGTAACCACGCGCTAGCATAAGCGCGGGTAATTAAAACATACTAATTAGCGTCGAAGTTAATTATATTTTCTGTGGCACTCTAGGAGTTTTCCCAGGACTGGAATAAATCACGGTATTTTATACTCTGGTACTGTTGGATGGGCGGAAGGCGACAGAGAATGATCGAAGAAAATGATGAAGGAAAACAGTGACGAAGGGGGAGAAGGAGGAGACTTGAAGATGATGATGATGATGATATTGATGATGATGATGATGATGACAATGATGAGGATGATGATGATGAGGATGAAAAAGAATTTTAAAAATGAAGAAGAACAACAACAATAACAACGAGATGAAGAAGAAGAAGAAGAAGAAGAAGAAGAAGAAGAAGAAGAAGAAGAAGAAGAAGAAGAAGAAGAAGAAGAAGAAGAAGAACAACAACAACAACAACAACAACAACAACAACAACAACAAGAGGAACAAGAACAAGAACAACAAGAACAACAGGAAAAAGAATAAGAAAATGAATAAGAAGAAGAAGAAGAAGAAGAAGAAGAAGAAGAAGAAGAAGAAGAAGAAGAAGAAGAAGAAGAAGAACAACAACAACAACAACAACAACAACAACAACAACAACAACGAGAAGAAGAAGAAGAAGAAGAAGAAGAAGAAGAAGAAGAAGAAGAAGAAGAAGAAGAAGAAGAAGAAGAAGAAGAAGAATGAAAGAAAGAAAGAAAGAAAGAAAGAAAGAAAGAGAGAGAAGAAGAAAGAAAAGAAGAAGAAGAAGAAGAAGAAGAAGAAGAAGAAGAAGAAGAAGAAGAAGAAGAATCAATTAATTTATTATTTATTTATTTAAAGAAAAGCAGACAGACATAAGGAAGGACACAAAGTTGGACAGTGAGGAAAGTACAGAAAGAAAAAGGTGTGGTAGATGAAAGCAGAGCTAAGACAGGAAAGATAAGCACGGTTGAGCGAGGGGCGGTAAAAACATCAATAGTTGTCTGCCCTTTAGTGGATGTACTATTGATAAACAATTACCGACTCGGTGCGAGCGTGGTGTGTTTGATATTTTATTATAAAAAACAGGAGATAGAGCACTTGCAATTTTAAACTAAAAATCAATTTTCACAAAGAAATTACAACATCGGCGTTGACGCCAGATACAGTTTGTAGCTGTCGTTGTTTGTTTTGTTCGTCTTGTTGTTGTTCTCCTCCTTCACCTTCTCCTTCCCTTCTTTCTTCTTCTTCTTCTTCTTCTTCTTCTTCTTCTTCTTCTTCTTCTTCTTCTTCTTCTTCTTCTTCTTCTTCTTCTTCTTCTTCCTTTCTTTCTTTGGTTTTTTTCTTTGTCCTTCTCTTCTTCTTCTTCTTTTAATTTAATCAGTTATTAATATTATTTATTTTCACGTCATATCCTTGGAAACAAGTACAATAGTTGTTTTTGTTTGGCTTTGTGGTTGTTTTGTTGTTATTCTTCTATTTCTTCCTCTTCTCTTTCTTCGTCTTCTCCTTCTTCTTCTTCTTCTCCTTCATCTTCTTCTCTTTCTTCGTCTTCTCCTTCCTCGTCTTCGTCTTCTTTCTCTTCTTCTTCTTTTCAGTTCAAACAGTTCTTAACCTAATTTATTCCCTCGTTATATAGTTGGACACGTTAGGTGTGCAACATTTGTTGTTGTTATTGAAAACGTATTGATCTAAAAAATATTATTATTTCGTTAAATCAAGCACTCTTGCCATGGCCAGATGATATCTGGACGCAGCAACGTAAAATGATACAAGGCGGACAGACTGAAAACAGAAAGAAAGACGGGGCAGGCTGACAAATGTTTCTGATATCCTAGGCTTGACGCTACAGACGTTCGACGTCGTCAGGTGCATACCAATAAATTACAGGTGCAAATCGAAAAATAAAACGCAAAAAACCCCCACATCTTGTTTTATTTGAAGCGAATTCGGACCAAACGCGAAACAACAGTTTGCTTTTGGGGATAAATAGACCGAGGGGAGGGTAATAAGAAAGTGGGGGAGAGGGAAAGACACTTTACACATTTTAAATTGTATTGTACTTTAATTAATTGTTTTATGTCTTTATTTACTGCAGTTTATCCACCTTTAAAAGAGAAATTTAGGCAAGACGTTTGCACCGCAGTAGCTAATTAGGGGGGATTAAAATTAAAACAAAACGTATAGATATAAAGAATATTTTCTTCTTTTTAAACTTGACCAGATCTTCACAAAACAAAATATAAGCAGATAGAAAACACACACACACACACACACACACAAACACATCAAAATTTAAGCAGCTAGAAAACACACACACAAACACATAGCTAGCAGTGGTGTGCTCAACGGCAGAACAGTTGAAGCTTTGAATGTCAGACGATAACATTGCAGCTTGTTCCGATGACAGTCTGGAGTGCCGAAACAAAGACATGTCCCTGAGACGCAGGCCATGCACCCCCGGCCCTGCTCCTTCCAATGAGAGCCTAAACCGAGGTCTAGTCTCTGCACGCGCATACTTTAAAGATCCTGACGCTCGTGTCCCAGACAGGTGAGTGCCGGCTACACAAATACACCCAGCAAACACTAAGTCGCTTCTTCGCCCCCCCCCCCCACTTCCCCTACCCTCCTACATGCCTGGTCGCCAAGGATTGTGCTCAGTTATGTGGGCATTAGACAATGCGCCCAAAGCCTGCAAGTGGGCGTCTTGAGTTAGATCCTGTATCGGCCAGCGCCCTGAGCAGCTCTTGAGCTTGAAAAGGCGCTATGTAATCACGATTAAATAAATAAATAAATAAATAAAAGAACATTTTTAAAAACACTACAACAAGAGAAAGCGTTCACATCGTTGGCCACATTTCAAGTGAAAAATAACCTAACAACATTAATCCTTAAAAAGACAAAAAGCCTCGATATTCCTTTGCAACATTTAAAGTGAGAAATATTTAAAAGACAAGAGGCAACGTGACACATCTCTTTCAGTGCAGGTCAGCGCAAACGGACACAACTGGTGACAAAAACTATTAAAGAATTAAAGAGGAGAATGCCGCTTCTGGAGAAAATCAGGCCCCCATCCTCCCCCCCTCCCTCCCCCCACCTCCAAACAACAACAACAAAAAAAGAACAAACCCTGCACAAAGCATTGGTAGAAGAGGCAAAGCAGAAAATCCAAACCAGCCTAATTACTAATTCTGATGGTGAGAGAGAAAACGAAAAAAAGAAAGAAGAGAGAGGAGAGGGATGGGGGGGTGGGGGTGGGTGAGTTGGTTTCTAATGAAAGGGAGGGTAGAGAAGAGAGAAAGAGTGAGAGAGAGATAGTGGAGGGAGTGGAGGGAGAGGGGGAGAGAGAGAGAGTGGAGGGAGTGGAGGGAGAGAGTGAGAGAGAGAGTGGAGGGAGTGGAGGGAGAGAGGGAGAGAGAGAAAAAAGAAGAAGAAGAGAGGGGGACATGATGAAAATAGTGAGAAGAGTGGAGAGAGAGAGAGAGAGAGAGAGAGAGAGAGAGAGAGAGAGAGAGAGAGAGAGAGAGAGAGAGAGAGGGAGGAAGAAAATGAGGGAGTATGAGAGAGAGAGAGAGAGCAGAAAAGTAAAGAGATGGGAATATCTTCTGATGAAACTAGAGAGGGAGAAGGGCGGGGAAGGGAGTGAGGAAGAAAGACAGACAGTCAGACAGACAGAGAGAAAGACAAACAGAAAGAAAGAAAGAGAGAGAGAGAAAGTCCGAGATACAGTTTAAAATTTCTATTAAAAAAACGTAAAAGAAAAAAGTAATAAATTATAATTACGGTAATTAAATTCTTAAATAACACTTACCGGCTCAAAGAGCGGCTCAAGCCTGGAGGTTCTGGAAGGAAAGGAGCTGTCCGGAACAGAAGAAATCTGAAAACCAAAGGGAGATAATTAATCATTCTTCATTCTTATTTAACATCGCGCTTTCTGATTAACAACACAAGAAACGTATTTTGATCTAGAAAAGAATTGAAATGACATCGGGGTTTGGAGAAAGGGAAGAGGTGCGGGAGAGAGAGAAAGAGAGAGAGAGGGAGTTGGACAGGTGAGAAAAGAAAAAAGAAGAAAGAGTTGCGATACAAAAAAAGAACAAGCGACCCTGGAACAAGAGACCGGAAATGACCAAAACGATTTAATTACTCATTTTGAAAGCACTCTGTGATCTGGATCACACAAAGAGAGAGAGACAGACAGACAGACAGACAAACAGAGAGAGGGAGAGAGAGAGAAGAAAATAAACAGAAGAAGGAGGAAGAGAGAGTGAGAGGGAAGAAGGAGGAAAGAGAGAGAGCAGAAGAAAACAGAAGAAGAAGAAGAAGAAGAAGAGAAGAAGAGAGAGAGAGAGAGAGAGAGAGAGAGAAGGTGTGTGTGGGAGGGGGGAGATAGAGGAAGTGACAGACAGTCAGACAGACTGACATTGAGTTGTGACAACGACAGACAGAAAGCGTTCATACTTCTCAAGAGGGAAAAAGGCCTTCTGATGACGAAAGACAAAGTGCACCTTTTAATAAAGAGAAAAAGACAGAACGCCTTCTTATAAAGAAATAATTTAATTAATTGAATAAAGAGAGAACATAGTTTAATAAATTCTGACGAAAATGAAAGACGCGAAACCCCTTCAGGTAAACCAAATAAAGAAAGAAAGAACGCCTCCTGGTAAACAAATAAAGAGAAAGAACGCCTTCTGGTAAACAAATAAGGGAAGAAAAGACGCCTTCTCATAATCAAATACAGAAAGAAAGAACGCCTTCTGATAAACAAATAAAGAACCCCCTTCTGATAATCTTAAAAGATAGAAATGAAGACATGGCTTTGTGGAAATGAGTGGGGATCTTGTTTATGGCTTTCAAAGGGGGTCGAAAAATGCTTAAAACAAATATTCAAAAGAATATGCGGAAACAAAAGCGATGAAGCTGGGGAAATATTCGCCGGAACTTGCATTACAAAACACATTTAGCATTTCGAGACGTTGCGCAATAATGAAATTATAAAGCAAAAGCGAACCGCTAAAGAAAGAAAGAAAGAAAGAAAGAAAGAAAGAGAGAGAGAGAGAGAGAGAGAGAGAGAGAGATAGAGAGAGAAGGGGGGGAGGGTGAAATAAATAATAAAATTTGCAACAACAACAAAAAAGACATTCCCACATTTGGAAAAGAAATTTTTCATTCGGTTTCTCTACTCAACTATTTTTCGGGGGAGTGGGGTGGAGGTGAAGTGGGAATGTTGGGAAGGGGTAGTGTGTGTGTTTGCGTGTGTGTGTGTGTGTCTTCTCTGTCTCTCTCTCTCTCTCTCTCTCTCTCTCTCTCTCTCTCTCTCTCTCTCTAGTTCTCTCTATGCCTCTCTATTTTCGCACAACTATAACTCTCCCCCACCCCCTCTTCTTTGCCCCCTTCTTCTATCCTCTCTCTCTCTCTCTCTCTCTCTCTCTCTCTCAAGTTCATCTATTGACTCAATCGAACACAGCGAGACTCGAACTTAACTTATCAATACTTAAAGTCAGCCAAGCGGATGGACGGAGTTGGGTGATGGGCTATGGCGCACGCTAAGTGTACAAGAGAGTAGTACGTGGGGGCTTAAGGTGGAACGAGAGAGGACGAAGGAAGGGAAGACGGTTATGCAAAGAAATTGCTCTTAAAACGGAAGTAGCAACTCCAGGTTATAATCTAGCAACAGATGATTTTTTTTTAATAAGTTACTGATATATGTAACAAACAAGATGTCCATCCATAGTAAAAAGAAAAAAAAACAAATCAAGTTCCGACAAACTCAAAAACTTAATGATAGATTATTTGTATTATTATTGAGGATTTGTTTAGCGCACATATTTCGCCGTATTTGGCGACTCAAGGCGCTGGACGATACAGGATCTAACTCAAGCCGCCCGAAGCACCAACTTGCAGCCTTTGGGCGCATCGTAATAACGCTCCAAACAACTGAGCACAATCCTGGGTAGCCAGGGATGGCAAAGAAAGACCTAGGTGCATGCTGGGTGTGTTCTTGTCACCAGCACTCACCCGTCTAGGACATGAGCGACAGGATCTTTAAAGTCCGTTAGGATAGAATGTATGCGACACAGACTAGACCTCGGTTTATACTCTCATCCGAATGAGTAGGAAACGGGAGTAAAGTATCTTTCCCAAAGACACAGCACAATGCCCCGGCCATGGCTCGAATCCGGTACCTTAAAATCCGCAAGCCAAAACTCTACCATTAGGCCACCGTGCCTCCCTAGAAAGATAGAAAACGAAAATAACGAATGGACGGAAGGAAGGGAAGAAGAAGAAGAAGAAGAAGAAGAAGAAGAAACAACAACCTCGCGATAAAATACTACTTTGAGAATTCAGTTGACCTCAACATCGCTTTAAAGCATCCCTCTTCTAGATTTTGCGAGAATAAACCTGCAAACAACGATCTGCCCAATTGTCCCTTTAACTGTTTAAAGAGAAAGATCGAAAACAAAACATTGGGAAACGGCGCCTAAAAATGCAAGGGGCGGTTCCAGTGTTTCGGAGAATAGCCCCAATTTTCATGTTGTTTTTCAAACATCAAAAATCGGCTCGGCTGCTTAATCAGTTGCAGAGAAGAAAAGAAACGAAAATACAATAATCATCATCTGCAACAGCCATGATGCATTGGGGACTCCTCTTCGTTTCTTGCGGGCTTTCTCTCTCTCTCTCTCTCTCTCTCTCTCTCTCTCTCTCTCTCTCTCTCTCTCTCTCTCTCTCTCTCTCTCTTATTTCAAATCAGTTAGTTTATGCGATGCTCTGTCTGTTTCTCTCTGTCTTCATCTATCTATCTGTTTGTTTCTCTCTCTCTCTCTCTCTCTCTCTCTCTCTCTCTCAAATCAGTTTATGCGATGCTCTGTCTGTTTCTCTCTGTCTCCCTCTATCTGTTTCTCTCTCTCTCTCACACACACACACACACACACACACACACACACACACACACACACACACACACACACACACACACACAGTTGTGTCTTTTAACCTGAAAGTGAGACACTACTATCGGTCTTTCACTTCCGATGTGACGATGTTTAGCAATAAGAACCGACTATTTTGGAGGGATGAGATCCAATGATTTTATTTTAAACTTTGCCAATGCTCACAGAAAATGTGATATTCAGAGCACCAGGACTTCAGCCTGCACCTACTGGAACAACTTTGAGAAGAATTACAAGATGGGTCGATACTATCTGTGCCGTCTCGGAGTGTGGAATTCCATTCAGTCACAAGATACGGTTTCAGCATGTGATGACATCTATTACCAAAGGCAACAGATATATTTATTTCAAGACCACAAGTGACTTTCATGGTTTATGACATAGGACTGAAGCCTATTTTTTTCCCCCGTTGCGTTTTCAATCGCACTCGGCAATGTCCGGAAACATGAATTTTAATTGGCCTTCATGCGGTTCTAAAGAAAAAGAGTATAACGCGTTTAGACTTTACTTTGATATACACTGGAACCCACACAAGTTGTTACTGACGGAAAGAAGAAGAAGAAGAAGAAGAAGAAGAAGAAGAAGAATAACAACAACAACAACAACAACGACAACAACAACAACAACAACAACATAAACAAGGCAAACAAGCAAAAAAAGCAAAAAAAGCAAAAAGTAACGAAAGAAAGATAAACAGATAAAAACTAAGAAATAAGTATGCAAATAAATAAATAAATACATGAATAAATACACCAGTAAATTAAATCTAAATACAATCGCATTTGGTGCTTTTCAATTCAACCAAAATCAAATTCACAAACCTCTTTTAAATTTTATCTAACAAATTTTTAAATTTAAAAAAGAGGGAGGAGGGTTTTGGCGGGAAATTCCGAAAGTGAAACAATAAATAAAATTAAATAATTTGAATTCAAGCAAGAAGCATACAAATTCTAAATAAACTAATAAACAAATACATAAATAATAAAACTTTCCCAAGTTAAATTTTATATTTTAAAAAAATGACGTTTGCAGTTTAATTTTCAAGCAACCAATAACGCTCTAATTTCCTTTTATGTGTACGTAAGGAGAATAACATAAAATAAAATAATTTCAAAACTAAGAAATCAAACAATATTCCTGGCAAATAAATAAATAAATAAATAAATAAATAAATAATATATAAACATGAACTTAATTTATTGTAAACCAATTAAAATGTGTAGCTTGTAGTAAAAAATCCCCACCTAATCCAAAAACCCTTTTTCATTGACATCTAATCAACATTTTTAAAACAAAGCTCCCCTTCAAAACATAAATAAATAAATAAATAAATAAATAAATAAATAAATAAATAAATAAAACACGCACCCAAAAATACTCAAATAAAATTTTTAAAAAATTCATTAAATTAAAATACATTTACCTTAACAAAACTCCATAAAAACAAACCAATCAATTCAATGAAACAAAACTAAACCTTGGGAAAGATTTGAAAGTTTCAAACACACATCATTAAACGGCGTTGTTTGTCTCTTTGGTTACACAATAAAATAAACTAGATTACAAAGGTGTTAACTGCTTTTGAACGTACACTTTCTTAAATAAAATAATCTTCATTAAATTTGACCTCTCCCAAAAAAAAAACAAATAAAAAGTTTGAAAGCTTCAACAAAATACAGTTAAACAGTTTTACCCTTCCTTTTCTTGATCCACAGAGAGTGAAAACATAAATGAAGAAGAAGAAGAAGAAGAAGAAGAAGAAGAAGAGTACAGTTAGCAGGATAAAGTGCTCCCCCAAAATTCATTTTTAAGTTTTTATGTTGCTGGCAGTTAGTACTAATTCTTGTGTTACTGAGGCTGCTTTGTTCTTTTGTTTTTGTTACTTCTTCTTCTTTTTGTTCTTTCCTTTATCTATATTTGTGTGATCCTCTCTCCCTTTTCTTTCATTTTGAAACATTCAATCCTTGTTTTCTTCTTCTATTGTGTCCTCTTTGTTTCCTTAATCTCTTCCCATTTCTGCTTCTAGTTTTGCTTTCTAATCTTTTTTTGGGGGGCCGTTTTTGTTTTATTCCCTTCTTTCTTTATTCTTTAATTCTACTTCTTCTTCCCTTTTCTCTCTTTCATCCCACTCATTCTTACTCTTTCTTTATCTCTCTTTTATTCCCCCTCTCTCTCTCTCTCTCTCTCTCTCTCAATGACCCCAATTCTCTTTTTTTCTAGTTCTCAAACACCCACCCCCACTATCTCCTCTAGGTTCAGTCACCCCCCCCAAAAAAAAAAAAATTCACATTTCGCTGAGTGCCCTAATTCTCTAACCCTAACCCTTAACTTAAATTTTTGGGGGTGGGGGGTGACTGAAACACCCACCTCCACTATCTCCTCTAGGTTCAGTCACCGCCCCCCCCCCCAAAAAAAAAAAAAAAAAAATTTCACATTTCGCTGAGTGCCCTAGTTCTCTAACCCTAACCCTTACCCCCCCAACCCTAAGAACCTAAAGGTTCTTATACTGACTGACCCTAACCCTAGCCCCAAAAAATCAAAGTCAGGGGCTAGGGTTAGGGTCAGTCAGTATAAGAACCTTTACCTTTTGTCAACGAACTAGGGAGGAGTTTTTTTTAGTCGTCTACCACGCTGACATCGATGACTTCCCGGAGCCTGATGCTGAAAAGTACGCGTGCCAGAATGGAGGAACAGCGCACCTGCACATCCACCCTCAAACAGCCTCAAACACCCACCCCCACTATCTCCTCTAGGTTCAGTCACCCCCCCCCCCCAAAAAAAAAAAAAAAAAAAAAAAATTTCACATTTCGCTGAGTGCCCTAGTTCTCTAACCCTAACCCTTACCCCCCCAACCCTAAGAACCTAAAGGTTCTTATACTGACTGACCCTAACCCTAGCCCCAAAAAATCAAAGTCAGGGGCTAGGGTTAGGGTCAGTCAGTATAAGAACCTTTACCTTTTGTCAACGAACTAGGGAGGAGTTTTTTAGTAGTTTTTTAGTCGTAAGCTTATATATCTATTAATACATAATTATTGTGTATTCGCAGTGTATCATTACAATATTTTCACACTTCGGTGGCCGACGCTCGGATTACGTGCGTGTGAGAGGGTGTGTGTCCGCGCATGTGGCGCGTGCGTGTGGGCATATGGGCATATGGGCCTATGGCCAAAATGCTAATAAATTGTCAAAGTCAAAGTCAAAGTCAAAGTCAAAGTCAAAGTCTGTCTCTCTCTCTCTCTCTCTCTCTCTCTCTCTCTCTCTCTCTCTCTCTCTGTTTCCTTCTTGTTGTTCTATCTCCTCTTCTCCTCTCGTTCGTTCTCCTCTTCTCCTTCTTCTTCTTCTTCTTCTTCTTCTTCTTCTTCTTCTTCTTCTTCTTCTTCTTCTTCTTCTTCTTCTTCTTCTTCTTCCCTAGTCTTTCATCATGAAATAAACTAAAGTCCGCAAAACTAAGGTCCTTACACTACCAGTGTCATAATAGGCTAGTTAGACTCTGCATGAATTAATGAACATTGAGGTTTAACGTCTACACCCACCATTTGGCGATATGGCAGACGGGGATAACCATCCCAGGGAAAGAGGGGTAGGGACCTAAATCAACACTGAACCACAAGAGCAATCATACTGCTAAACTGGACAGTGAAAATGGCCACATTTTATATCGCCCACCACGGGATTCCAACCTGGGTCATCGGTGTTCCAGGCGAATGGTCTACCAATTGAGCTAAGGCTTCTCGCCTTAAATAGTTCAGCCTGCTTTAAGATAAGATAAGATAAGATAAGATAAGACAACTTTATTATCTTTTACAAAAAATTACATTGTGGTGTACAATTACAATCAACAAGGAATAAACATCACAATAATAATAACAACAATCATAATGACAATGAGGATAAAAAATGCACAGTCTCATATGAATAGAATTACACTTATGCATGCTAACATTAAACGACAGCAAATGTGAAATGAGATTATTTTGGGCAAACAAAACACACACACACACACCCATACACACACACACACATGTCATTTATTAAGTAATGAGACAGCCTTTGGAATAAAACTGTTTTTCGTTCTGAGAGTTCTGACCCTTGGTGTTTGGTAGCGCCTTCCAGAAGGCAGGAGCTGGAAGTGGTGCGCAAGCACATGAGTGCTATCCAGCACAAAGCAAATAGCTTTCCGCACAACACGTCTTTCATACAACACCTGCAGACTCTCTTGTTTCACTCCCACAACCCTCCCACAGACTTTCACTACTCGATCCAGAATACTTTTGTTTTTTACACACAAACTTCCATACCAGCAGATAAAAAGAAAAGGTAAGAACGGACTCAATAAAAGAAGAGTAAAAGGTCTGAAGGATGCGGCTACTGACTTGGAGATTTCGCCTGTGTAACGGTTAACAAGAGGCTGGACTACCTATGTTTCATAGCCGTGCGAGAGCTAGTGTGTGAGTGAAGCTTTTACCATTTTTCCGCACACAGACCAGGTTAAACATATAAATGTATTATGATTAGTCATAGGGTGATTACACTAGCCGATCTCCGCAGACGAAAGACGAGTGGGTAATAGCATTCCATTGTGCAGAGCCCAGAAGCAATAGACCCACCGTCACAAACAGTATCACTATAATTATTCAACATTGCCACACTTCTTGTTTCAAAGCACAACATGGCTTGCCACCATCTTATTTCAGCAATTAACTGTGGCACCAAAAACGTTACGGACAAAGAGTTGCCCTGCGTTCGAATATTGTTGCATTCTACGGGCCTTTAATCGGGAACTCTCTTCCTTCGAACATTAGATCATGTGCCCCTCTACTTTTACCTTAGCTTAATTTAATTTAGCGTAACTACTGTTTTAAAAAAAATACAAATCTCGATGTCCAACTAGTTTATTTGATGTACTTTATTTTGATGGCGTCTTATGGATTGTGCAATTGTAACACTTGATTATTTTATCTACATTTATAATTGGTTCTTATGTATGTAGTCTAACTGTAGCACCTATATATACACACTGAGTTGAAATAAAGTCAAATGTTCTCTAATTAAAGAGGAAAGACAAAAAACTCCAGCTGTATTTTTATGAACTAAATAATCAATTAATACAACTGTCACAATGAAAACTGAACTCTTACGGCCAATCTCATGGATAAATTTAAACCAAAAACGGAAGAAAAAGAACTGTTCTAAATTTAATTAACTTCCTATGAAAATAATTAAAACAAACCACAAACCAAAGTGATTACAAAATGCAATATGATCATATTAAAATTTAAACATGGATTTCAATAAAACAACTCAATGAATGAACAAGATGGCAAAACGTTCAAATGTATTCCCAGACACTCACACACATAAGCTTACTTGAGAATCAGCATTTTGAAAAGCCTTAATTATTTTCATGCCGATTTTGGGACTCGGACTTATCCTAAAGCAGCACAAGAAAATCATGGGATACAAAATAATAATAATAATAATAATACAGGATGCTATATACGCATATTATTATTTTGTGTGTGTGTGTGTATGTGTGTGTGTGTTTGTGATTATGTATGTACGTGCACACATGCGTGCGTGAGTGTGTGTATGTATGTATGTGTGGTTGTGTGTGTGTGTTTGTGTATATAAGTACTTGTATGTATATGCAAACGTGTTCACGCGTGTATGCTTACTTTTCGCAAGTAGGTTAAAAAAAAAGGTAAAGGTAGTCCCATAGCCTTGTGGCCGTAGGGGAGCGTGATGTTGGAGATCACACTTATCTTGGGCCAGCGTAATGAGGGTGATGCCCATCTCTCTCCCTCGCTGCTTTACCTTCCCCACCCTTAAGAGAGTAGGTACTCAGTCACAGTTGAGTCAACTGGGAGCGTTGTTATTTGTCGCTTCACGTTTTGCGGCCACCCATCCAAGTGCTAACCGCACTGGACGGTGCTTAACTTGCGACACAGTAGCGAGTGCTCCAACCACTGCGCTATCCGACACCCCTTTTCGCAAGTATTGCAGACTAATGCAAGTCGGAATCGGAAGGTAGGTTTGATTATTATTTGTGTATGTTGTATCCTTCCAATATGAGTTGTTTACTATTCCAGTTTTGGGCTTTACACACGGGGTGCCCTGCTGGCGCAGTGGGTTAGTCGCCCTTTTCCTATGTTGAAGTTCGCGGGTTCGATTCCCGAAAAAGGGCGAACTTACGTGACTTTAAGTACGAGACTTATCAGTTCAAAAAACGTTTTCTCCGGTACTCTGGCTTACTTCTTTCCCTCAATAAGGGTATGTAGATGTAGTCAATTACAAAAAATTGCAAAAAAAAAATCCAACAACCAACAAAACAATAAATTCTATTGTTTTCCGTCTTCTCATAGCGATCTTCCTGCCTTTATACCACCACAGTCATGTTTGAGTGATAGATGTGTGTGTGTTAAACATGTGAGCGTATAGGTTGGTACAGATCGCCAAGCCCAACGTTGATTTGAGGAACAGCGCCTATACAGTATCATCATCATCATCATCATCATCATCATCATCATCATCATCATCATCATCATTACAAATAATTGTCCTGCGTGCACTCTTCCGGCTTGAATAGTGTCTGTTCGTGTGTTGGGTATTGTGTGGAACTGTAAAACTCCACACGCATGTTACAGCATAACAAACGGAACGTAGCGCAAAACAAGGTACAAATAATTTTAATGATCAAAGAAGAATTCTAATTGCCAAACTTCAAAAGACTGCCAAAAAAAATCTGCGCCGAATCTTCAAAAGATCATTATTTTGTTTCTGTTTACGCTAAAACGAGAATCCATTGTTTTCAATATTTCCATTCATGTTCACAAAATCAACTTTCATTTTCATGATTTTTTTGTTTTGTTTTTTGTTTGTTTGTTTTCTTGAAATTAAGACTAATTTCGGGGAAATGTGTCTTTTTATTTTTTTTTAAATGCAATCATTCGTTGGAATTTCAAACATTCATTTTGTTTTAAAGGTCTATCTATTCATTTTGACGCAGTCAAGCCAAATTTTAAGGAGGTTTAACCTTCATTTTAACGAAAATGTCCTTTGTTTGATTATCTTTATAAGGCTTTCTTATGTCCACTTCCTGTTTGACTATAAAATTGTTGCTTTCTTATGTACACTTCAATATTTTTGTATGAAAGTTTTAATTTTCACTTAATTTCACGAAGTGACACATGCTAATTCTCTTTTTGTTCTTCTTCTTCTTCTTAGTCTTCTGCTTCTTCTTCTTCTTCTTCTTACCTTCTCCTTCATTATTCATCATCATCATCATGATTATCATCATCATCATCAACAACAACATCATCACCTTCATCATCATTATAATCATCATTATAATCATCATTATAATCATCATTATTATTATTATTATTATTATTATTATTATTATTATTATTATTATTATTATTATTATTATTATTATTATTATGGCTATTGACGCCTAATCTAAACAAAGCCCTAGGCGTTTACAAAGTCAAAAATTTACAACTAATCAAAAAGAAAACATACAAAACAAGAAAAGAAGATAATTTGTTCACTGATAACCACCTTCTGCAAAACACACACACACAGACACACACACGCACGCACACATAATCACTTCTATAATAAAAACAAAAAATCAAATAAATTAGTCACTGCGAGAAGCTAAGCACACCAAACATACTCAAAGACAATCAAAATTAAAGACTATGAT
>JBAHVR010000205.1:0-47500 GCA_036898135.1 Oncomelania hupensis
GAAATGTGGGTAAGTGGAGTTAGAGTACAAAGATTCACTTTGCTATGCATGGCACTCAAACAGTCAAAAAGTGCACAGTAAGGAATGCGGAAGCCCCTTTCACTTTCATCACATGTTTGACAGTGGGAACCTCGGGCTGCTTGAGTTAGATCCTGTATCAGCCAGCGCCTTAAGCAGCTCTTGAGCTGGAAAAGCGCTATATAAGAACGATCAAAAAAAAATGTTTAGTATTCACTTGTCTTGTTCCACTCATGGGCCTGGTTCCGTCGCACCTCAAAGACAAAAAGACTGAATGGCTCTGACCACGTGAAACAGGACGGGTCAGGTGGATAATCGACTTAGCTGCTGCCGTTATCCCATATTATGGCGATCGCTACATCAGTGTCAAACCTTCATAGGATTATCTTCCGTCCAAATGTCGCTCATTAGTCTATTAATTCGGTGGATAAAACTGGGATGTTCACTGCAGCACACAAATTGTTGCACTGCAAGGCGGGGAAGCATGTTGATAGTAAACCAGATTTGCCAGCTACAAGTGCCACGACACTCTCTACAGGTCACTGCCATTAACCTGCATAAAATGCCTGCCGACAATGTAGTCCTCCTCACCACCAAAAGCAGCAGATGAATGGTCAAGCGGGGAGAACATAATTATGTGGTGTCGCCTTGCCCTGCTTAACCCAATGGCCACACCAAAGGATTATGCACAGAAAGAGCCACACCAGGGATGACTAACCAACAAATGGAAGATAGACAATTCCTCCCAAGCGTGAGCCAGTCCACTTCCATTCCGCCACATATTGTATTGTATTCTATGTATTTCCCTGCATGTTGTATTGTATTCTATGTATTTCACTACATATTGTAATATATTCTATGTATTTCACTGCATATTGTATTGTATTCTATGTATTTCACTGCATATTGTATTGTATTGCATGTATTTCACTGCATATTGCAGTGTATTCTATGTATTTAACTGCATATTGTAGTGTATTCTATGTACTTCACTTTCATATTGTATTCTATGTATTTCACTGCATATTGTATTATATTCTATGTATTTCACTGCATAGTGTATTGTATTCTATGTATTTCAATACATAGTGTATTGTATTCTATATATTTCACTGCATAGTGTATTGTATTCTATGTATTTCACTGCATATTGTATTGTATTCTATGTATTTCACTGCATATTGTATTGTATGTATTTCACTGCATTATGCATTGTATTCTATGTATTTAACTGCATATTGTACTTTATTCTATGTACTTCACTTTCATATTGTATTGTATTCTATGTATTTCACTGCATATTAAATTGTATTCTATGTATTTCACTGCATAGTGTATTATATTCTATGTATTTCACTGCATAGTGTATTGTATTCTATGTAATTCACTCATATTGTATTGTATTATATGTATTTCACTGCATATTGTATTGTATTCTATGTATTACACTGCATATTGTATGATACAATTAAACATCTTTTTTACAGCAAAAAAAACCCACTAAGTAAAGCATAAAGAAATTGGACCCACTGACTTCACCGTTAAATTGCGAACTGCATTCAAAATGTTGGTCACCATAAGAGATTTTCCACGCACGAAGGCCATGCAAATTAACGATTTACATTACTCACTTCAAATAACCCAAGGGCATATGCTTTCATCAAACACTGTATAAGCACAAGTTAAAAGCTGATATTTTAGGCGCTAGGGTAAATTAGGACTGCACATCTGGTTCGGCTGTTGAGTGTGAATTTCCACACGCATCTGTCTATTCCATCATTCATCGAGGCTAAACATACGATTTTATGTACAGCAACGGTGCCACAATGACCTAGGAATGTAATTTTTTTTTTTTAAAATATATAGCGTTGACAAAGTCAGGGGTGCTGGTAGGAGAGGGGGGATGGTGGAGAAAGAGAGTGAAGGGTGAGAGAAAGAGACAGACCGACAGACAGAGAGGCCGACAGATAGACAGATATAAAGAGAAAACAGACAGAGAAAAAGAGAGACAGAGAAAGGTGAAGACGGAACTAAAAAGGCGACTGCCGATGAAAACAGCAGAACGATCATCAATATACCGTTCTTCCGCTTCACTGCAAAACCCAAACACCGACACTTGACAGAATGTCCGCAACACTGATCCTGAGGTAGGAACCACAAACACTCTGGGCCTACTTCATACTACACCTACCTTTGACAATGGACCAAGTAAGCTAACCAAATCAACCTGACGCCTGACCATGACGCAAGAATCGCACACACACACACACACACACACACACACACACACACACACACACACACACACACATACCCACACACACACACACACACACACCCGACAAAAGCAAGACAATTTTGTATTCATAGTAGGATAACAGTACAAAACTATTTCTCCGGCATTTTCATATCTAATTATAAGTACACCTTAATCGACAATGTACAGTCAGGAACAAATAATAATATGCCAACACATTTTGGATATTGCCAGTATTTTATATCCACTGCTATCTCTTAGGCGAATAAATGTCTACAGAATTTATTCCACCAAGAGACATTACGCAAGAGATTTGCTCTATGCTGCTAAACACACACACACACGCACACTCACTCTAATCACATCTCGTATATGCACCAAAACATTACAAAATACATAGTTAAACACTTGCAGTGACATGCTATCAAACCCAATGAACTCTCGCCTGCATACATATTTTCATTACCCCCCCCCCCTCTTCCCCACCCCACATCGCTTCTCTCTCTCCCCCTTCAACTCCACACTCCACAGATTCACACACACACACACACACAGTGACACACACACACAGTGACACACACACATATATATATATATATATATATATATATATATATATATATATATATATATATATATATATATATATATATATATATATATATATATATATATATATATATATATATATATATATATATGCGCACCTCTACATACTTTTCCTTATATCTTATCATATGTTAAATGTATGTGTTTTCCCGTTTGAATTCACTATTTCCAATCCATCGCTTTCATGCACTTGTAAGAGCCCATTAACAAAACCGTACGGTAGATGTTGCCACAGAGAGAACAAGTACCATCAGCGTAATAGCAATAGTTCTATGAATGTTGCAGGGCGTGGCAAATGATGCGGAACGATCTCTTGCAGCCAGGGCCACGCCCGAGTAAACCAAAACTCACACAGCGTAGGTGAGACTGGATGACGTCTTCTCCCTCGCCAAGTACTTAAGACGTGAAGACCTCGTGTAGTCTCACACATGCTGTATGACTGAAACCTTGACGCTTCAAGCACGTGATCCACTTCTGCCTTGTAATCCTGTATCATTATCATACTCTGTCGCCAAATAACCATATGTAGTATGTATACAAATCCACTGGCGTCATAATGATAATGCAATATTTGTAGCTTAACAACACAGCTGATGAAGAAAAGTATTCATTGCCTGCTATAAAACATTGCCGTTGAATACGATCCACTTTCACAAATAAACTACCCTTTCCGTTTTAATGTACAATTACACAGCTTACATTAATTAATTAATTAACCATTAATTTGCTAACTCATATGTTTAGCCTATCAGTATCCCATCGCACATGAAACTGAGTCGTTAAACTATCATAACGCCACTCACACACCTACCTACCCACAGTTATTCCTAGCATAAGACGGCATCGATCATACATCAACCAGCACTGCGACTCGCCCATAATGATCCTTAGGCATAAAACGTAATCATACATTATTCAGTCCCTGGTCAGTACCTCGGCGTGGTACCAATAGTGTCATGTCATCATTATCAATTCCGATACACTCCTATGCCGCTGGTTACAGTACCTATCCTATCCCGTAACTCGGAGGTCGTTGGGAGACCACAGATGATCGTTTAACCAGCGTACGCCATCGTTCTCTGTCCTCAGCAGCCTTCATGGCTTCGCTCAGTGTCAAGTCAGTCCATTCTCGAATGTTGTCCTCCCACCACTTTGTCGGTCTCCCTCTTCTTCTAATCTACCTCCTTGCACTGTGCCTTACAGGATGGTCTTTGCAAGGCCTGATGATCTGGTTACAGTACAGAAACTGGTAAATTGAATCATTTCTATAGCACATCTCTCGTAGAATAATACAAATTAATATGTAGTTTGTGTACATACAAAGCATAATAGCTTGTGTACAATTGCATTTACAAGACTTATTTCATAATCACCATCATCATACACATCGTTGTCGTCATCATCATTATCATTATCATCGTCGTCGCCGCCATCGTTATCATCACCATCATCACTACAAACAACAACAGCAGCAAGAAATGACAAAAAAAAGCCAACTGAAAGAGAAGTCAACAACTTCATTATTGGAGAGTTTTTCTACGATTGTGCCGCGTTTGTGTAAGAGCAACGATTGCCAAGATTATTCTTTGCTAATGCTAGAACTAGAGTAACGAGTTTTACACACACAAACACAAAGGCATCAGCATCAGCATCAACAACGGGCAGGTGCGCTAATGGCTGGTTCACCGTGATGTTACGTTATTATTATTATTATTATTATTATTATTATTATTATTATTATTATTATTATTATTATTATTATTATTATTATTATTATTTATGAGCTAATCCAGACTGAACTCTAGGCTCTTACATGAATGAAGAATAACTATAAAACAAACCGAGGAAAATTCATTAACTATTAACAGTAACTTATATAAAAACTAATGATTTAAACAAACACACACATACACGCACACACACACACACACACACACACACACACACACACACACACAAACTCACCCATTCACACACACATGAGAACTATGACTTTGCAGATCTGTTTCATTCATTTCAAAGTGTGGAAGGAAAATAATTAGTTTTAAGAAAGGATTTAAATGACTGAATTGAAGATGAATTCCTAACTGTAAAAGGAAAATAATGAGAAAACGTTCTTTCTCTTATCAGGGCATAGTATTTGAAAAAAAAAACTTAAAAAAAAATTCACCTCCAATTCAGTCTTTTAAATTGTGTCCTAAAAGATTTAAATGACTGAATTGGAGATGAATTTGTAAAAAAGGCAGTTTGTTTTCCAATACTGTGTAGTATGGCCCTGATAAGAGGAAGCACGTTCACCATATGGCTTGCCACGTACAGATGGAACTGTGTGTCATGCTGAGTGTCCCTAGATTTATCAGGATTCCTTAGACTTAGTTCAGGTTAAGTAGTATGATTCAACAGTCAGTCTCAGATGCTCTGTTGATGTGATTTGTGATTGTATTGACACTGAAGAGTGAGCGTTAATAAAAACACTGATGAAATACCCCATTCTCTTATTTAGCGCTAGTCCCACGTTGAACCGATACTAACAACATTGGTTTTCCTGATTCACTACTCCCACTAGCAGCAGATGCTTTGGTTTTCTAGTATAAAGCTCTAAACAAGCCAAATGATTAATGGTACCAGTTGTTGACTAATACATGTAGGTAGCAAAGTTCTAAACATCATTAAAATATAATGCGATGTTAGTCAAGTCAAGTCAAATCACCTAATATACGATGTTGTGCTATTGTAATACTAATAGGTGCTAAACATCATTAACATATAATGCGATGTTAGTCAAGTGAAGTGAAGTCAAATCACCTAATAATACGATGTCGTGCTATTGTAATAGGTGCGTCAAATTTGTTTCTACATGGTGACAGCAAAGCGCAGTCGGTAAAATCCTTGTCAATCAATGAGTGCAAGGAGCCTCCGGTTCAATTTTTTTTATTTTTTATTGTAACGTGTTTTTATCTGTTCTTTCTTTCTATGCGCGAAGCAAGTTCTCTAGTACGTTGTCAAATTTACTCGGAGCCAATAAAAAATTGAAGTTGAAGTTAAAGTTGAATCCTCGACATTTTTCTCACAGGAGTAAGGACAGAGAGGGTGAGAAACAGAGAGGGGGAAAGGGGAAGAAAGAGGGGGGGGAGAGGGAAAGAGGGAGCGAGGGAGAAGAGACGAGAAGAGAACAGAACAGAAGACAGGGGAAGATAAAAACAGAAGTCAGGCAGGTATACAGTCAGACAGGGACGTACACAGAGACTGACAAATATAACTTTTCTATCGCCTAAGCTGCAACAGTTCTTGCAGGAAGAAGTTCTGTAATAACTTAAATCCGCTATGCCACATCGCTATCTCACGTCTCGGCGTTTTTTCTGAGAATTTAACCTTGCCACTATTATCTCTCCAATGTCAAGAAGTTTCTTTACAGCGAGTGTCGGAGATCTACCAGACCTAGGTCACACAGCGTACTTCAGACCGCACGAGGGCTGCTCCCTTCTCCGTTGGATCTCTCGTCAAGTCTCAGCGAAGCTGTGTCAGAATGCACATAGGCTTCAATCAGGCGCATTGCTCTGAGGATGTTGATATTCAGCGTTAAAAGTTGTATCTTCTTTGCATTCTGCAAGCACGCAGGATGACGCCTATGTCTTGCACATGTGTGTTGGGGAGTGCTGGTGGTGGTAGGGTAAATGTGTGTGCATGTTGTTTGTGTGTGCTGAGTGCGTGTGTGTGCGCACGGATAAGAGAGAGTTAATGAAGAGTGTGCTGTCAGAAAAGAGAAAATGAGAGGAAAGGGAGAGACAACGTCTTCGTCTTTACATCTAAACTTCCCCTTTCTTTTCTTTACTTCTTCACACTTTTCTCAATCTTTCTGTCTGTCTTTTTTTTTTTTTTAATTGTATTGGGATTGTTTTCTTAATTTAAAGAAGTACTACGAAAGGTATTTTGGGTAGTCTGCACACGAACACCCCCTACTGTTAATAACAGTAAACACTGTCGAAAAAAAATGGGTAGGGGGCTGGGGGAGGGAGAGAGAAATATATATAGAGCGAGAGAGAGAGATGAGGGGCGGAAGGGTGAGATAGAGGGGGAGAGAAAGAGATATAGAGCGAGAGAAAGAGATGATGGGCGAAAGGAGGGAGATAGAGGGGGAGAGAAAGAGATAGACACAAAAACAGGAAAACAGGCCTGTTGGTTCATTCACCAAACCGTGAGTCACTTAAGCTAAGACCTTTCATTGCCCATTTCCTGTGTCTCAGACCTCCGTCCTTTTCTCCAGCCACTCCCTACTCCACCCTCACCATCACACACACACACACAAAACACACACACACACACCATCACACACACACACAAAACACAAAACACACACACCATCACACACACACACACACACCATCACACACACACCATCACACACACACACACATACTTGCGCAGACACCGTTATTTGGACTTTCCTCTATCGCCACATACGTTCTGTGGACAATGGGTCGTGCTACGACCCCCTTTTTAAGTACTTTAAAGTGTTCTAACCCTAACTCTAACTCTATCCCTAGCCCTAACCCTAACCCTTACCCTAACCCTAACCCTCACGGATCATTAAATGGACGTCCCAACAAGGAGGTCTGTCCAAAGAACGTATGTAAACTTGCACTAGTTTGTCCCAATAACGCCGTGTAAACATCCTCACCATCACACACACACCATCACACACACACACACACACACCATCACACACACACACCATCACACACACACACACACCATCACACACACACACAAAACACACACACACACACCATCACACACACACACACCATCACCCACACACCATCACACACACACACACACAAGCGTTCAGAACATCACAAAATGGGTTCATTTAAGAATGTAGGAATCGGAAAGTGGTTTTTGAAGAGAAAAGGGTTAGGGTAAGGGTTAGTTGCAGCGCTGCAACTAGCCCTTACCCTACCCCTTTTCGAGAAAGTTGACCTAAATCGTCTCTAATAGGCGACGAAATAGGTCAAACTTTCTTTAAAAGTTTTTCGAAAATTCACAGTAATTTTTCCGTCCCGGATAGAGCACTCCTCTGTACTCAAAACACTCTCGTGCACTGTAACTGCACTCCCGTGCACTAAAAGAGCACTCCCGTGTGTTTAGAAACAAGTGGGTTTCTCGAAACAAGTGGGTTCCTTCGAAAGAAACCCAGTTGTTACTAACAATTACAAGTTGTGGAACCGACTTGAACAGTTCGGAACGTCCACCATCACACACACACCATCACGCACACACACACACACACACCATCACACACACACACACACAAAACACTTAACTTATAAATAGAAAGTACAATTCTGATCTGACTTCCTATCCAATCTCGTAACTCGAAGGTCGTTGACAGATGATCGTTTATCTAACGTACTCGATCTTTTTCCCTACTTCCCTCTCACCATAAAAAAGCACTTAACTGATAAATTAAAAGCACAATCCTGATCTGCCTTCGGATCCTATAATTGACCTATCCTATCCTATCCTATAATGGACCTATCCTATCCTTGACATGGAACGCACATTTTACTTCCTGCATTCCGTCCACGCCACGGATTTCAAATACCTGCTAGTGAAAACTCTCTCTCTCTCTCTCTCTCTCTCTCTCTCTCTCTCTCTCTCTCTCTCTCTCTCTCTCTCTCTCTCTCTCTCCAAACTGACTGATTAGGGTTAGGGTTAGAAGAATAAAAAAAGATGATGATGACGATGACAATGATGATGATGACGATGACAATGATGATGATGGCGACGAGGAAAATGCAGATGATAATGTTAACGTTAAGTATAAATGCGTGAGGACTGCACATTTGAACTGATGCCATCATCATCATCATCATCATCATCATCATCATCATCATCATCATCATCATCATCAATCATCATCATCATCATCATCATCATCATCATCATCATCATCATCATCATTATTTGAGGACTGCGGATAAAGAGACAGCGGGGATGATGGGGGAGGTGCGCGGAGTGAAGAAAGAGTGGGCGGGGTAGGGAGCGGGTGAAAGAGAAGATGCGCAGGAAAGGGTGGTGATGGTGAGGAGGCTACTGTCAGCGGGAAGACGTGGGTGTGAGAAGCATCTCCTGACTCTCCTGCACTGTGCATGGAACTAGCACTCACTCGCCTACTGTGTTTTGTATTGTCACGCTATTCCCACAAAGCGCGTGCTGTTGCTACTAATAGAACCGCAACGTATCGTTTTTCTCCCCCACACAAGACGCCACCACATACACCTATCATATCCTATCCCGTAACTCGGAGGTCGTAGGGGCACCACAGATGATTGTTTAACCAGCGTACTCCATCTTTCCCTGTCCTCAGCAACCCTGATTGTTTCGCTCATACACACTAACATAAATACATACCTATGTTACACACCCACACGCACGCAAGCACCCTCTACCTCCTTGACACACAAGCTTCATTCTTCAACCAACCACGACTAAAATATTTTACAGTGCTTTTTTCCAGTGCAAATCTGGTGCTGGGTGACATATCAAGCACAAATATACGTAATAATGCATTATTATCAATAATTTGCTGAAGCCAAGATCGAACAAATTTCATCCAAGGTGCACACTTACTTCAATCATGCGCTCTGTAAGGCCACTGACCACTTCGCTAACCTCAAAGACCATAATTATAATATAATTGGCTACCTTTGTAACGAGAGGCCGCAACTGATCCATGTCGCTCACAATCATCGATCCCTTCTGTTCGTGTTCCTTCCTATCCTATCCTATCCCGTAACTCGGAAGTCGTTGGGGCACCACATATGATCGTGTAACCAGCGTACTCCATCTTTCTGTTCGCGGCAACCCTCATGGCTTCGCTCAGTGTCAAGCCAGTCCATTCTCGAATGTTGTCCTCCCACCTCTTTTTTTTCTGTCGCTCTCTTAAACTGCCTTGCAAGATGGTCTTTGCAAGGTCTGATCCTCTGGTGACGTGGCCATACCATCGGAGTTTCCATTTCTTCACCACTGTGAGCATGCCATCGTGTTGTCTTGTGCGATGGTCTGTCCGACTTGGCCGTTGGTCCTATGACTTACGGACCACAAAATAGGCCTGACAAAACATGGACAACCCACGAGAGAGCTATAACTTTTTAGGTTAATTGTGCCTAATTAATTGTAGCACGCTTACTGTACTACCTGACATGTGAACCACAGTATGCTCGAACATTACCTGATGAATGCCGTAACCACATGACAAACAAATTTGCAAACAGATTCAAATTAATAGCTTCTTAGCAAGTCCTGCAATGGCACGAAATCTTGTGTTTGGATCGGTGATCACAGGATCTCTCACTGACAGGAGGAGGAGAGGAAGAAGAAGAAGAAGAAGAAGAAGAAGAAGAAGAAGAAGAAGAAGAAGAAGAAGAAGAACAACAACAACAACAACAACAATAAATAAGTAAACATAATTCCTAGGTATCGGTTTGTGGCGAAGAACAAGCTAACCCCAACTAGGGTACTGTTACTCTGTTACACTCGGTTCGATGTTGGTGTTTTTCTATCAGTATTTGATTCAGCCCCGATGCTTGAATTCCTGATAGGTGTGTAACTCAGATTCGTTTATCCACGCAGCCTGCTCAATCAGCATACAAGACACGGAGTCGAACGTATGAAATTTTCCACTTTTATTCAGCACACATCAACAACTGCATACAATCGCCTTTTCACTCTCAACTTTTTACTTTCCAACTCACTATTAACAGCAACTCTCTATCAACAACTTCACAAAACAGTGCGGCGCATAAAATATATAGCCTCTCTCTCTTCCTGAACAATTTAGAACACGGTAGACTAGAATGACGCACTACAGCCAATCAAATAAAAGTTCGTCATCACTGACTTACGTCATGCATCTCTCTACACATTCCCGGAACATTCTCTTACTTCGACATTTATCGGGAAATTTCTATCGAGAGTAAACAGGGAAATCTAGAGAATTCTCCAACAATATCGACCAACAAAATTATCAACGTTATACAAAGCTTCTTCTAACAACAATGCAAACTCAAATCAAAGGTAAATAAACTCCATTATTGAATACTTTGCAAAACGAAACGATTAGATCTATCGTGCGCGTTTCAGACATACTACCATTCGCGTTTCAACGTAACACAATCTGAAATCCAAATGGTGGATGTGCAGTGTTACGATGTGTGCGTTTGGGGTGAGTTGGGGGGTGAGGGAAGGAGGTCACAGGCTACAACATCTATTCAGCACAACGGAAAGAAAAACAGCGAAGGGATGTGACCTTTTGTCACGCTGCGACCCAGCTGCCATTAGCACTTAGTGGACAATGTTGACCACTGTGTGCATTATCTTCGTGTAAACCGACTGACCGATAATACCAACCCCATCCCCCCCCCTACCCTAATCCTTCCCCTTGGGCAAACCCACATTCTCTTAATCTCACCACCCCATTCCCACCCCCACACACATCACATCATTTCTCCGTCCATCCCTTCTTTCTGTCCTCCACCACCTGCTCCATCTTCTTATTAACACTGAGACGGTCAACACTAACCTCATCCCCCACCCCTAGTACGCTCCTTCCTCCTCTATCACTACCATTGTGCCTTGGACCGCCTGCACAAATAAATCTCTCTCTCTCTCTCTCTCTCTCTCTTCTCTCCTCCCTCTCTCCCTCTCTCTCTCTCTCTCTCTCTCTCTCTCTCTCTCTCTCTCTCTTTGATAGCAGAGTCCGTTGGTCACCCACTGTGAGGTACACTGACGACCTCTCTATTCTTTCCGATTCATCAATTGGAAATTGCATTTCGCATTATACGCTGAGATGGAAACGTTCGTTACCAGAACGTTTTCACAGCCATTTGCACATTTCAAAAAGTAACAGCGCCAGGATGCCTAAAATCTATATTCAACAATTTGACATTTATAGCTAGTGTAAATCTATAACTTAATTTCACCCAAAGAAGCATTGTTATGTTACATAATAAAATACATAATCTGTCATTCGAATAACTAGTAATAATAATATGTAATAACAACAACCCCAATGACATCAACACGGACATCAAAGTCCAATCCCTCAACACAGTGCTTAGCTTCAAATATTTAGGAGTCATTGTATCAGACAATGGGTCCCGACAGGAAGTTCTCTCCAGGGTCACACAAACAACTGCTGCCTTGACAAGGTTGAAACCCATTTGGAAAGACAAGACCCTCAGTCTACACTCCAAGGTAAGGCTGCTGCGCTCCCTTTTCATCACCATCTTTCTATATGCTTGCGAAACATGGACCCTCACAGCAGACCTACCACGAAGAATACGACGCATGGAGATGAGGTGCTACAGAAAACTTCTGGTCATTTCCTATACCCAGCAAATCCCCAACGACGAAGTCCGACAAACCATCACACAAGCCATTGGACAACTCGATGACCTGCTGCTCACAGTGATGAAGAAACGGAAACTCCGATTGCATGGCCACGTCAGCAGAGCATCAAGCCTTGCAAAGACCATCCTGCAAGGCATAGTGCAAAGAGGTAGAAGAAGAGGGAGACCGAACAAGAGGTGGGAGGACAACATTCGAGAATGGACTGGCTTGACATTGCGAGAAGCCATGAGAGTTGCTGAGGACAAAGTAAGATGGAGTGCGCTGGTTCAACGATAGTCTGTTGTGCCCCAACGACTTTCGAGTTACGGGATAGGAAAGGATAGGAACTTCGTATTTAATCGTGGGAAAACAAGATTAGCTCTCTTTTGATTGAATAAAACGTTCTCATTTCAATTTATTCGTAACAAGTATTTAAATCTTTAAATAACTCTAGAAAATCAAGATCTGAGTGGTTATCTCATATATATAGCGCACAGTTAAGAGTAAAAGTCTGCTATTACTACTGTCAAGATCACTTGAACCATGTATAACCAACGACACATGAAAAGCTTCGACACAGACTTAGAGATTAAGTACCTTATTTACATTTTTAGATCACAATTACAGTTTAGATCACGACTATGGCGTGCCCACCCCTGGATTGGACCGTTTGTATGAGGAAACTGTAGATTGGCGTCGCCGACAGGACAGGGATCCCCACTTTAGACTTCTCAGACTATTAGCATTACAGAATGCCCCTCAGTGATCGACATGGGGGTCACGGCAAGCTTTCTCTAAAAACACACAGGAGAGAGAGGGAAGGAGAGAGAGAGGGAGAGGGGAGAGAGGGAGAGAGAGGGAGAGGGGAGAGAGATAGAGAGATGCGCATTTACCGTGCCCTTGGTAAGCATTTTACACTGTGTAGTCTGTATCGATGTTTTAAAGAGGGATTTTTTCCACAGGGAACGCTTGTTGTTTGCTTAGGCAGCAGAGTGGAATGAGGACAAGCTGAAACACAAATGAAATGCTACGAACTCGCTAGCGGTACCTCCAAGCTTCTTTTTGTAGTGGTACTTTCACACGCAGCATTCCAAGCAAAAGTTTAATTTGAGCTGCACGTCAGGGTCATGTAGTCAACTAGAGTTTAGTGAAATTCGAAATCTAGACACAATGTGGATTTTTGGAGCCAGTGACAGAAAAATGCCGCTCCCACTGAATGAAGCCTTGAGATGATGATGATGATGATGATGATGATGATGATGATGATGATGATGATGATGATGATGATGATGATGATGATGATGATGATGATGATGATGATGATGTGTTCTTGAGACTTGGGAATATCTAGTATCGAGATTATAAAACCAATTGACCTGCATTATTATCTTCATGATTAACAATGACGACACTAACTATAACAATAGCCAGTCAAACAAAAGACTGAGGTGTTTTATCAGTTTCTATTGCACTCATGACTAGACCGTATAATACAAAACCTTCTTGTTCCAAACTGCAAAAAAAAAAGCTAAATACGACAAACCAAGGAAGTGAACAAAGAGCAAATCATGATGAGAGACATCCACAAATTGCTACATGGACTTTAATTGCAAAATGCAATTCATCCACTTAAAACAATATTGTAGACCTTGTCTCAGCAAACGTAATGGAGATCATAATAAGACGGCTAATTGGATAAATGCATGCGTGGCTTTATAAACTGTCTGATTCACTTATGCACACTTCAGTTCATCGTTTGGATTATTCAGATTGTATAATCTGTTGATCCGATCACTTTCCTGTAATTTATAAAGTGAAGTTAAAGTGAAAACTACTTCATGAAAGGCGTCAAACAGAGGAATGCATTACAAAGACAAGTCATCAAACAGACGAATAGACAGTCACATGCAAAGTTCTACCGAAACATGATACAAACGAGATCAGTTTATCTGAAGCACATTCTGCGTGATGCTAGCTAACCCAGTAACTGACTCCTGTAATTAAAAATAGTGGACTGGCATTAATTTGCGAACTGTAAAGTGAGAACGCGTAAAGTTCCTGAGACTAATGAGGCTACCGCAGCTTGCTCCCGAGTACGAATATTAAATGAAATACCCTGTGTATCAAAAGCCGTTACATCCTGTCATCGAAGAACGAAAAATAGACCGAAAAGTGGTATATTCCTTCACTGAGATTAGAAGGAACCTGCTGGGGTATGATGCATAAGTGGTCCTAAACAAGCTGTCCTAGAGACAATACAGTTGTCTTCAATCAGAACGCTTTGTAAGCAAGAGTATTGTTTAAGCTTTAGTCCCAGACTTCTTGTAGGACTTCTGTTATACATCGCAGTGCTGACAACAAGGCCTGAAAAGCGAATGCCAGATACATATTAAGTATCCAGCACTTGGAAAGAGTACGCTAAATTCAATTTAAAAAAAAAAAGTATAACAAGGACCGCTAACTACCCTTTCTGAGCAGGTAAAAACGACGGTTAATAACTGCGACAAGACACGGCATGATACCCTCTGGCACACCTTGCTCTGACCCACACCAAAATAAGCTCTTTGCCCACACCCTAATGAGCCATGATACTTCTTTTTTTTTAAACCCTCGCCCTTCGCTTCTCTCTCCCCCACCCCTCATCTCACCTCCCGCCCCCAACAATGATCCCCTACCTCCATCCCAGCTGAAAGCTGATTGATGCACCAAAGAGGTTGAGTTTCACTTCTTCCTACACAAATCTCTTGCCCCTTTTCCGCCCCACCACATCCATCACCTTGGATGCGTCCACCCATCCCGTGCTGATCTTCCGGACCTTGGTCCTCCTCCACTCCATCCCTCCCCCTCCAAACCCCACTCCCTAACCACGTCCGTTCACCTGTCTGCTTCCTTCAAACCATCTACCCTGGCTTCTTCCTCAAGGAACTATGAAGGGGTGGGCTGCTTTGTTTAACTGATTTCAGATAATTGGCAGATCGGATGAACGAACTTGGCAACTTTTAGGCTATCCGGACTATTATAAAAAAAAAATTAGTTTTGGTCATCGGACTAGTGCTTTCTGCTGACTATATATAATGCAATACACTGTTATTGCCATAAATTGCGTCATTCGATGCACATGGGGAAAAAAATCAACCAAATGAGACACCAACGCTAAGGTTATTCTTTACAAAGATCGGCAAGGACACAAGTCTGCAGTCTACGTAACCCTTTCCCCAGAAACTGCTAAATAAAACGGTAATATAAAGCAAGAGTAGGCTAAGCATATTAAGCCAACACAGCTACACAGGTCATTCACGATAATCCTCTTTCTCTCGACTCTCAGAGACCGCGTTATCTGAGGCGTTTTGGTACTACTACGAGTGCTAGCTACAAACGAAACATGAATACAAACCCCGTTCCGCAGCGGTGTCGTTTCAAACCAGAACAAACAAAACAAACATATTGCTGTGGGAAACATGTCAAAATCCACCGATAGGGAGGAGAAATAATGAATATATTATACGTCACGTGTATGATATTGAGTGATTAACAAACTAGATGAAAACGAAATTACGCAACAAAGCTGAAGATTAAGTCTGACAGTGTATTTCTCTTTCAAGGAAGTTAGGCTGGTCCGGTTAGACAAGCCGTCAAGCCTCTTTGTAAGTAATTTATTAATACATTGCACTATTTCAACCTACCCTATTAATCGTGTGACAACCAAGCTATGTCCTCCAAAAACATCCTTGACTCAGCAGTACAAGGGGAAATCTACCTCACGCCTCCCTTACACCCAGAGCCTCTTTCACTACCCTTCCTGTTCATGCAGTTCCCTCTCTGCCATCTCCTCCCCCTCCTCCTTCCCCTAGCAGCTCTTTCACTCTTCCAACAACAAGATGCCAGCTGACAGTACACTGAACTAGTCCTTCAAAAGCCTAACACTTTATCTGATTTGGAGTTTGAAAAGGCTCATTTCACTCACAACCAAAGCACACACGTGCACGCGCACACCCACCCACAAACACACACACACGCACGCACACATACACACACCACCCGCACCCATTTAACAACCTATCCTATCCTATCCCATAACTCGGAGGTCGTAGGGGCACCACAGATGATCGTTTAACCAGCGTACTCCATCTTTCCCTGTCCTCAGCAACCCTGATTGTTTCGCTCAGTGTCAAACCAGTCCATTCTCGAATGTTGTCCTCCCACCTCTTTTTCGGTCTCCCTCTTCTTCTACCTAGTACCTCCTTGCACTGTGCCTTGCAGGATGGTCTTTGCAAGACCTGATGATCTGGTGACGTGGCCATACCATCGGAGTTTCCGTTTTTTCACCACTGTGAGCAGGTTATCGTGTTGTCCAATGGCTTGTGTGATGGTCTGTTGGACTTCGTCGTTGGTGATGTGTTGGGTATAGGAAATGCCCAGAAGTCTTCTGTAGCACCTCATCTCCATGCGTTGTATTCTTCGTTGGAGATCTGCTGTGAGTATCCATGTTTCGCAAGCATATAGGATTTAACAACAGGATACATTATTCAAAGGCCTAAACGTACTAAAAAAAAGATTTGTTGTTACTCTCACGGCAAAATCACAAATTGCGGGTTGTCTTGTGGGTTGTCTTGAAGTACAGGTCTGTTAAACACTGGCTAAGTTTGTATTAAAAGACCTAGACATTGATTGCCCTAGTACTTAATGAACAAGAGAGGACTTATCTCATTCACAACCCCAAAACACCCAACCCTAGCCTACACACATTACTCCCCATCACGAAGCTCCTTTAACTTCATATTAAGTACTTCAAATGATCACACAACCCCGTTCATGTAGATGTCAGCAGCCTCTCTATACACCTCCCCATCCTTGCTACACCCTCACAAATCCCATTCCTTCCTCCTTTAGCGTTGTTCCAATAACGCCAAAATAAAGCGGTGTAGATGAAGCCAAGATCAAAAGAAAAGGTGTCAAATCATAAGTTGTTTTAGTACTAAAACTACACTCCCAGACATTTGACTTTGAAGAACTGACAAGTGTTCAACCGTACTAATTTGCAATCCTCGAACCTCTCCAGCTCCTATCACCACCTGCACACACCCACACACACGCACACAAACACACCCACACTAACACACACACAATCTGACACACACACACACACACAAACCCTAACCCTAACACTAGCCCTAACCCTAGCCCTAACCCTAACCCTAACGGATCATTAAATGGACGTCCCAACAAGGAGGTCTGTCCAAAGAACGTATGCAAACTTGCACTAATTTGTCCCAATAACGCCGTGTAAACATCCTCACACACACACACACACACACACACACACACATACACACACACACACTTGTGAACAGAAAATTCTACCTGTCAAATTGCCTAACGTAAGGGATAGCTCTCTGTGCATAGCGTAAATGCCAGCTCTGTGGTTGATCATTGATCCTAAAGAAATAGTTCTTTCTTGTCATCATGTAGATACAATAAGTACGTCCCCTTCATTGTCAATGGTCCCTCCAGTCATACTCAAATTTCTCAGAGCTAAGCTAAGGTCAACTAGAGGACTTTACACAGTAGGGTGCTTGTGTAACTTTAACATCGCAACTTCATTTTCAACTAAAGCTAACGTCACCTGTAAAACAGTTAACTACAAATGAGAGGAAACCCCACCCAACAAAAAGTTCTAGGTAAATAAATGGAGTGTTTTAAATAACAAACTCGACGACAACAACAAAAAGAAAATACAATTTGAAGACAACAGCCCGCCAAAACATTATGTTAGAAAATAAATTATCACAAATAAAATGTAATCCATTTGAATTTTGATTGTGCATTTTCCAATGCTTTTTTCCAAACATTTTTGTTCTCCTTAGAAAATAATTTAAATAATTTCTCTCATATTTCATATGTTTGGGACAAACATCCACAACTGTCCTCAAAAGAAATGACTTTACATTCTCATACTCACAGTCATACCACATTTATATGACTCACCTTATAGCAAGACATGCAGACAACAAAATTCAACATGCAATATATTCCCTGATCGTGAGAATTTTGTATCCCATTTAAAACGATTATGCATAAAAATAAAAATACAAAATCTAAAATGGCAGGCAGTGATGAAACCAATGTTTTGACAAACAAATGTTTCATCAGTATTGTGCGAGTGTGACTGTCAATGATTGTTGTTCACTGCGAATTAATTTTCTTGAACCCTTTATTGGGCAATAAAGATTCCGATTCAACTGTTACATCAACAGGGTTCGCGTTTACCGATAATTTCCGAAATTTTACAAATTAAGGTTCACCAATACCGATTTTTAAGAAAATTGTAGTTTGGTCAGACATACTAATTGTTAATTGGTTTGACCGAGAAAAAAAATCTTGAGTTAAAAAAAAATCTTTTGTCTGTGACACAGAGAGAGAGAGAGAGAGAGAGAGAGAGAGAGAGAGAGAGAGAGAGAGAGAGAGAGAGAGAGAGAGAGAGAGAGAGAGAGAGAGAGAGAGAGAGAGAGAGAGAGAGAGAATGTTGCATGGCTTGTTGTGTGACATGTGTCATGTTGATAAAATGTTGATATAGTCTCAGGGAAAACAAATTGACGACACTGACTTGGTGTCACAGGGTCATGTTAACGAAAAGTTAAATAATGACGTCAAAATAACAACAATGCTAAAGCCTGCGATCGTACTGGATAATCACGTATGCACACCAGCTCTGCTTTTTGCTCTCTCATTTGGGCCAGTGCTATCATAACAAGGAAGCAAAGATCATTGCTGTCGTTTCTATCTCTAAGAAGTCAGAAAAGGCCCTTGTCTAGATATCCTATCCTATTCGATACCGTAACTCGAAGGTCGTTGGGGCACCACAAATGATCGTTTAACCAGCGTACTCCATCTTTCTCTGTCCTCAGCAACCCTCATTGGCTTCGCTCAGTGTCAAGCCAGTCCATTCTCGAATGTTGTCTTCCTACCTCTTTTTCTGTCTCCCTCTTCTTCTGCCTCTTTGCACCTTCCCTTGCAGGATGGTCTTTGCAAGGTCTGATGCTCTGGTGACGTGGCCCTACCATCGGAGTTTCCATTTCTTCACCACTGTGAGCATGTCATCGTGTTGTCCAATGGCTGGTGTGATGGTCTGTCGGACGTCGTCGGTGATGTGCTGGGTGTAGGAAATACCCAGAAGTCTTCTGTAACACCTCATCTCCATGTTTTGTATTCTTCGTTGTAGGTCTGCTGTGAGGGTCCATGTTTCGCAAGCGTTTTCCTTGTCTAACACAGAAACTTACAATGCTTCACGGCCGTCTACGTTTACAGAGCCAGAGCAATCCGCGGCAAAGAACCATCAACATCGGCATCTGTCAGATACGGACGGAGGGGGAGAACTTACTCATGAATATATTGTGCGAAAACCCATTTTAAAAAACGGATACACAAAAGGCTGTAAGAATTTCCTGCATTCTTAACCGGACGATCATTCCAAATCGTTAAGTCATAGAAATGCTGCTGGAGCATCGGAGAATAGAAGAAACGTTGGATGAAACCTGTATCTGAGCTAGCCAAACAAAGTGAGAACCAGTGTCTCAATGGACAGAATCGGACAGTCCTATACATGGCACGAGAAACTATTGCCGCCGCCAAGTTCTAAAGCCTTCTGAAGCTGCAAAGTGAAAATGGTTGCTCTTCACTCAGTGCCGGTACAATTTACAAACACCATAAAACTGTAGCTCATAGTCATATGACAGTGTTCCCGATTACGCACAGTAGTGCGTCAATTACGCACAAAATATGAAAAATGACGCAGAAAAATTTGCATATGTGCGTCCTGTGGACGCACGCATTTTTTTTTCGAAAAGCTGAAGTCAAAAATACGACCAACGAGTGGCGATCTAATTCACGGTATAATCAGAATCCAACTGAGACTGCCATTGCAGACGATTAAAGATTGTTTCGGGAGTTGTAGTTCTTAAAAATCGCATGCGCGCGCATTGTAAACTTCCTCCAAGCAATCCATTCACCGAACAGAAGAAATCTTCGTGAATCCATTCTTTGATTCTATCATACACGATCATGTCACTTCTGACTTGGTTGACTGGGCCCAAAACCCGTTCATCCACAGCAACATGAAGTACAGATCCAGAAGCTGTTGTGCAGGGTGCTCTGAAGGAGTTTGCAGCAACCAAGCGTCTCAGGCTTAAATAAACATTTAATACATGTTTTAATTTTTTGGTTTTATATGAATATGATAACTAATGTGACGCTTTAACAGAGTAAGAAAAAAGAAGAAAAAAAGTGAGGCTTTGACTTGTTTTTACATTTCTTTTTCCGATTTCGGGACCCTCAAAATTTGCACAAGGACTCTTAAAATTTTATACCTGGGAGTCCCAAGGACTCTCATTTTTTGTGTGTGGAGGGAACACTGTCATATGGAAGAAGCTCTTTTTTGACTGTAACAAAACAGGAACTGAAAGAAAACATTGCTCGAAGTGACTATGTGGGAATAGTGATTGATGACACTTAACTAGCTTAACTGTATGTTGGGAAAAACAACAACAACAACAACAACAACAACAACAACAACAACAAACTATTTGTCCTTGCACGCATCGTTTTTGGGTAGCATCCCTGAAACCGTGTTTCTCGGAAATGATAGGATCGATAATGGTACTGCAGACTGTGTGCATGCTAAGGTTCGGAAGGCGTTGAGGGAATGGGGCACTGACACATTTTATTTACAGAAAACGTCATTCTGTCATTGATAAACACAGATTTAGTTATTGTTTGCCTTTTACTGGTTGCCTTGGCAGGTTGACCGATTTTCGTCAAAGCAATGTCAGGGCTCGAAATTAGCGGGGGCCCGGGGCCAAAAACCCGCAAAGTTGATTTCGGGCTCGGAAAGTTGAAAAACGAAGGGCCCGCTTGGCCCGCAAAATAATTCGTCTGCTACAGCTAGCTCTACTCGGGCCAAGGGAAGCAACCCACACCGGTGCCCTAAATTTGGACAGAAAAAAAAACAGAAAAGAAGCGAAACCCCTTTAATTTTGCACTCAAAAGTGTAAAATACACTTCAATATCTTTTTAATATAATAAACAAAAGGCTATGGCACAACATAAGCGCAAAATGTCCATCTTTGCAAGTACGAAAGTATGGCTACATATCGTCGCCATACAGTTGCTAAAACAATCGGCGATGGCGTATTTTCCAATTTTGGGGAAGCGAAAGACGCCAGAAGAAAACGTCGACGAAAGGAAAGAACAAGAAAAAGAGAGAAAAAATAAGTATGAAGAGGAAAAAAGATCAAGGAACTACAATGAAGGGTGGAAAAAAAGATTTCCATGGCATGGCCTTGAAGTGAACGAGGAAGAGTACTGTTAAGTTTAGTTCCCTTTAATGGTTTTGTTTTGAACTTTTGTGCATTGAGGTCAGATTTTTTGTTAGGTTACTCATATTAAAAATTTAATGATGTGTATTGAGCAATACTCAGTCACAAAACTGAAAAGTATTATACAAGAGACTCACTTGATTTTTTTCTATTTTGTTTAATGGCCATTTCAGGCTCACTAGTCACTGGAATATGTGTGTCACTGAATGTGTGTGTGTGGTTTTTTCCCCCCTTTTTGTTGGTAATGTTTGAAAGTGAAAGAAAAGGCAAATAAAAATGACATCACTCAGCAAAATTGGAAATTCAATTGTTTTTAATTTAGATTATCAGACAAATTGTACTTTCTCCTTATTATATTGTCAATAATTCTTTTGTTTTTTGTTTGCATTATTTTTCAAGTTGGGCCCCGAAAGTTGCTTGTGGGCCCTCAAATTTTTCAATCAAGGGGCCCGGTGGCCCCCAAAGAAAAAAGTTAATTTCTAGCCCTGAATGTGGTCAGCTTATAAAGTCATACCGGCTTAAAGATATCTAGCGCGATCATTGATCACACTGAGTGACATAAAACGGTCAGGGCCAATGTGGGGACTTTGAAAAGTGTGGATGGCAAATCATCAAATGTTTACTTTAAACAATGCTTAAATATTTATGTTTATTAAAAGCAATTTTTTTTAAAATTAAATAAATAACAAACATAAAAAGTATATATAATTATTATAATAGGCTGTTTTATAGTGCAATTCCTCACAGAGCAAGCTCAAAGCTGAACACTTTGGATTGACCGCTTACACTATTTTATCCTCTAATAAATCTTTTAGTGTGCTTGGGACATGAGCATGTGTTTGGGAAGTATGTGTGCTTGTGTTTCTGCATACATGGCATGTGTGAGCATGTGTGTGGAGGGAGAGGGGGTGAGGAGATGGCATGTATGTGTGTGTGCTTCTGGGGAAATATACACGCGTTTGTGTGTGTGTGTGCGTGTGTGAGCAGCATTAATTCACTTACCAATTCATGTACATTATGTATTTCACATAATTTTCAAATCTTCCCTCTTTCTCCTCACTTCACCTTTACTGTCTGTAGTGTCACCAACAGCAACACACACAATCAAAGACGCTAATAGGTCTACAGTACTTCAGGCCACGACCACTGACACGGTCAACAACAATCCAGAAGCCAGCAGCTAGCTGCAACCTGAGAAAGCAGCTGACACAGAAATACCACTCCATTGCTCAACTTTCAACATTGAGAACCCTGAAGTGCCTTCCTGCCAAAATATTGGTTGACTCCCATTATACAGAGAGAGAGAGAGACTGTTGACTGTGTACTTCAAGGTTACAACTGCAGAGTAACATACCGACAGCAGACTGAGTCATACAACAGCATTGTGAATTTGAATGTGAAAGTTTAATAGGACAATATTTGATACTATGATATTATCAATGGTAGTATCAATTATTTGTCATGTTGTGTACTGTTTTTATACAGTTCAAGAGTTATATTACACTTGTTATGCAAACACTTGTCTCTCTTCTGATAAATCTTCTATGACATGGGTGGAGAATGGTGTGTGCTTGGGAAGCTGGTATGAGCATGAGTGTGTGTGTGTGTGTGGAGGGGGGGAGGAGCATGTATTTGTGTGTGTGTGTGTTTATGCGCTTGCGTGTGTGTGTGTGCGTTCATGGTTGAGCAGCATTAATTCACTTACTACTTCATGTACTTTATGTATTTCACTTTAAAATGTTCAAATCTTCCCTCTCTAACCTCCCAGTTGTTTTCACCTCACATTTACTGTCTCTTAGCATGTGATGAGCATGTGTGTGCATGGGTTGCGCGTGTTAGTACGCCTGTGGTTGGTGTTTGGGCGTGATGGCGTTGGTTTGTGATGGTGTGTGGGTGTGTGCAGGAATGTACGGTGCAAGTGTGTTTTGGGTGTGTGGTATAGTAGTTGTTTTATTATATATTTTATGTGTTGCAATATTTTTATTTTTTTGAATTTATTTTATTTTTTTTTATTTTGGACATGCGTGCCATTCTTTAAAACATATTAATATTATTATACATTTTACATTTACTATGTCTGTGCAGCTGAAAGGCAAACTTCTAAATCTAAGTACATTTCTTAGATGACTAAAGCTAGCTCAGTGTTATTTGAGAAATGTCATAGATAATTTGCTGATTTATTTCATTGTTTCTATTACAGCACTTTCCAGCTCAAGAGCTGCTCAAGGCACTGGCCCATACAGGATGTAACTCAAGCTGCCTTTGGGTGTACAGTCTGATGCCCACACAACTGAGCACAACCCTGGGCAAGCCGGTGTAGGGGAGAAGGCATTTGGAGTTTGCCGGCTGTGTTTGAGTAGCCAGCACTCACACCAGGGCATGAGCATCAGGATCTTTAAAGTCTGTGCAATGAAAAGCATGTGCACACAAACTAGACCTTTTTGTACTCTCATCTGAAGAAGTAGGATCCACATGGGATTATTATTATATTACTTGCCTTTGCAGTCTAATAAAATAAGGGCAAAATTAATATGAGAAATGCCTAGTGTGTTGTGTTAATTCCATGCAGTTTAGGTATGCATGTGTTTGTTTCAATGATAATGTTGTTTTGTACATTTATTCAGCTATCAATCATTAGTACTAATAGTAGTCCTGAATGTAAATCCTGTCAAGGAAATTTTTACAAATTTTTGTAATTTTTTTTTTAAGTCAACAAGACAACATATTTACTTTGCACTTCAATTGTCACTAAAAATTTATCAGTATTATAATGTTGAAAGGTTATTCCTGGAAGTCAGCTGACAGCAAACATACAACTACTAATACAAGTCTATTATTAAAAATTTTAAAAAGGACTCGTGATGACTGATGATTGATGACAATCAAGAAGCGTGCTACTACAGCTGCTGTGCTATTTATTAAATGATTACAGATCCTCTCTGTACGCTACGCTTCCTACCAGTTACTGTACGGCACAGCAATGCAACCAGTCTTGGACAAAGGCGCCGCTGTTAATATACCGCATGTCTGCTGCCTGTCCTTTAAGAAGGGGTTCTCTAAAGCGCCGCATGCATATTGATCAAACACACAAAGCAAGACTTCTACTACGAATGGCCCTGGAAGGTCTGAGAGCGATAAGAGACTGGGTTTTAATGCCGGGCAGTGCAAGCCTTGCCAGCGATCTACACGCATGACTCAAAGACTATCGCGACGGACGTCTCATAGAGTCCTACCCTCCGGCACTCCGGCTACTGTCACACACACAAATTAAAACATGGTGTAAGAAAGGGGGAAAAAACACCAGCAGACGACACTCACCTTTAGCCTTGTTTTGGGGAGTAAATCCTTACAGGAAAATGGCATCCAAAGCACAAATTTCACTGGAACTAAAAGCTGACAGTTTCTTATACACTGTTACGTCCTCCGAACAGCACAATCACAAAGCAGAATCGGCAGCGTGCTGCGAACAAGAAGCGAAACAGACGATAAACTGCCGGTGTGCCCGCTCACTAGGCCAAAGCCATGATCTATCAGCTTCGCGCATGCGTGTTGCGCCCGAGCTTTGGCGAGGCACAGGCGCTAAATAGATACAATTTACAGATGATAGGACAATCTCGACATAAATTTATGGTTTTTTTTTTTAATTTTAGAACACCGGCTTTATTTTCTCGGCCAGCATACACAATACAAATCTGAGTAATGCAAGATAGAATTAAGTTTATCTATAGCATACAATAATTATAATGCTTTCCTCCTCGAGTTACAGATAGGATCAATTCCCACTTAAATTGCACCGCCTGTGGTGCATTCAGAGAGATGAAGCAGACGAACTGCCGACAGATGCAAGAAGTTGCAGAGACCGAGCGTGTAAATCAAACAGTGAGATAAAGTTCGCTTCAGGAAAGCAGCGAGATGATCTTTCTCTTCTTTTCCACACCGTCAGTTTGTTACAATAATATTTTGGCAAGTCTGGAACTGAGCAGGCCAACGTTTAACGGACTAAGAAAAACGGTAATAGCATTGGCGCACGGGGCGAAAACAAAAAGTTTCACCTGAACGCAGAAATCCGCCGTGATATCTATTTTATTATTGTACTTATTGATACCAAATGTACCTTACAAATAAAACCAGAAATGTTTACAACTCATAGCGTCTCAAGTAAAAACAAATAGCATATTTAAAGTGAAGGCGGAGATACTGCGGGATGACAGCGACTGTCACTAACGCACTGCACACAAACAAACAAACACACACGCACACACACACACACACACACACATTGACCCCATCCCCTTCTCTCTCTCTCTCTCTCTCTCTCTCTCTCTCTCTCTCTCTCTCTCTCTCTCTCTCTCTCTCTCTCTCTCTCTCTTTCTGGTTGTATAACATTAAACGCACAAAAAAATCCTATAGTTTCAAAACGGATATTTATCTTCATCATACAAAATTGTTCACGTCCTTGAGTTGCATCCCTCGGGTACAGTTATTAACCTACCCATTCTGAGGTTACAGCTATTAACCTACACATTCTGAAGTTATACCATAATTGCACCTGCGCAATATACCAAATTAAGAAGACGGCGGATGATACTTTTAGTTAGCTACTTTCAAATCCAACTTAAAAACTCATCTCTTCCTTAAATGTTTCTGATCTTGCCTCCCACCACCATCATCGTCATTCCTCCATTTGTTTTGTTTTTTGTTTTGATTCAGACCACCGCCACCACCCACCCCATCACCTATCCTTAGCTCTCCCCTCCTCGCTCCCTCCCTCGTCTCTTATTCGTTAGCCAGTGTCTGATTTTATTTTGTATGAAGCCGGATGTTTAGAATGAATGCGTGAGTACTGCGCTTTGAACTGATATTGTTCATTGGGGAAAAGCGCTATATAAATACGAACAGGGGGTCCTCGAGTTGATTCGTTCGTTGGACGCGTCGTAACCCGATTTCATCGTAAGTCAGAACGTAAGTCGGAACAACTACCTGTACTGGACGTACAGTGCTATATACTGTACTGTAACTGTTAATGACATAAAAAGGTATTAAAAAGAAGAGAAAACGATTCCTTACCACATGAATTAAACTAGCTCCCGTTTGTTTACGTCGCTTACGACGCTAAACCGCATAAACGAAACGACGCGTAATATTATTTATTATATATTTATGGGGAGGAGCGTCGTAACCACGAAACAACGTAAAAGTCGAGACCGGCGTAACCCGATGACTTACTGTATCATTATTATACGAAGAAGTGGAAGTACTACAACAAGGAGATGTTACTATCCGGTCAGGGACGAGATCTTCTTCTTCTTCTTCTTCTTCTTCTTCTTCTTCTTCTTCTGTCACCCGGAATAATCCGTCGCATATTATTATTTATTCTTTATGAATTAAAAACTCTAAAAGTACCTTCTCAAGCGATCAGCATAGCTTGCAAAGAAGAGCTGGACGATAGCTTGAAGATAGCTCAGGTAATCTTGCTGCTGCCAGATCAAGTAGCACCGCTACAGCCCTATCGTGTCAGCTCTTGATTGTCTGCGATTCTGTGATGGTGTGTCCTCCTCCTACTCCATATCTAGAACGTCACTGAATTCGTTCGACATCAAATTTTTGTGACGTAACGTGCGTACTGTGACGTCATGACTTGAATAACAAGTCATGAGCACAAAAATAATGTAATTTTATTTTCATATTATTGTAAATATTTTATTTCGATGTATTTATTTATTTATTTATTTTATTATAAATTTTTTGGGGTGTTGGTGGAGGGGCTCCCGAGAGAGAGAGAGAGAGAGAGAGAGAGAGAGAGAGAGAGAGAGAGAGAGAGAGAGAGAGAGAAAGAAAGTTATCTGAGGGAAGTAATTGAGACTGCACAGTTTCTGCATGGTTGTCCAAGTTGTCTTTCCTGCATTGCGTTTTATAAACAACCAAAATGGCGTCACTAACTGGCATGTGCTTGAATTTATGCATTTGCTTTTCAAAGTAAGATTATGATGTTATTCCTATTGAATCATGGATTGCTTGATTGGTGTGTCTGTACGTCAGTAATACACAGTTATTTACTGCTTTATGCGCTGTATTTTGATTATTTTGTTATCGGGAGCGGCTACAGAAAGAGCAGCCAGTAATGTCAAAACGACGAAGGTCTGGGGAGTGAGTAGACTATTTGTTTTGGTCACTTTGTGCTGTAAATAATGTGTTTCACTGTCACTGCCAGTGGATGTTTGTGTGTGTTGTTAAGTTTGAGTGCATGTTCCCAGGTAAGTACAGAAGTGTTGTACGTACGTGTGTGCACATGCAGACATATATCTTATATGTGTGTGGGTGTGTGTGTGGGTGTAGCATAGCATAGCATAATCGATTTTAATGAGGGTCCCAAGACCCACCCCCTTGGCCTCAGTGCCTACCAATTTAGAAGTTTTTAGACTCCAATTTGGTGGAGAAGATGCTATCCTTAAATAACTTGTCCAGACTATTCTTGAATACATTAACTGATTAAGTGATCCAGCATCCACAGCCTCGGCAGTCAGGTTATTCCGAGGGGTTACCACTCTATTAGTAAAATACTTATTAAATTTGCGAGTATTATTAAAAGTTTTAGTAAGTTTAAATTTGGGATTACGTTTTAAACCAACATCATTAAAATTTAAAAGAAAACAAGTGGTTAAAGGATTATACAATTTGTGCACAATTTTAAAAATTTCGATTAAATCACCCCGCTCTCTTCTATTAAACTGGGTAACCTCAGTGACTTCAGTCTCTCCTCGTAGGAGAGTCCTGACATTCCACAAATCTTCCTGGTGAATTTGCGGTGGACACCCTCAATCATGTCAACATGCCTCCTTAAATATGGGCACCAGACAGGGTTAGCAGACTGCAGCAGATCTCAATTCACTCAATGTCTGTCTTATATCATCAAATTGAATTTTCCAGTCTGTCTGGAATCTAGGTGTGCATTGGGATCAGAGCTTGTGAAGTCAATGAAGATGCAAATAAATAGTCTTTGCAAAGCTCAGAACTTCCATCTCCGAAGACTAGGCAAAATACGCCAGTATCTTACTACAGAGGCCGCTAACACGCTTGCTGTCTCGCTCATTCTTTCTCTACTTGATTATAGTAACTCACTGTTGGCTGGCCTTCCTGATATGCTGTCAGATTTCAGGGCATTCAGAATAATGCTGCTCGCCAGGTCCTTCGTCAACCTCGTCATTCTAGTGCAACTTCCGCTGTGAAAACCTTTCACTGGTGAGACTGTAGAGACTTGTATTCATGACAAAGTTGCTTTTCTTTGCTTTCACTGTCTGCAAACTGATTCCTGTCCTTCCTGTCACAATTTCTCTGTCCCTACCAACCTGCTTGGTAACTCCGCTCACAGGATGCAGCTCTCCTCTCAATTCCTAGGTATTCGCTTGAATCCTTTGGCAAGAGATCTCTCTCTGTGTTTGCCCAAACTCTTTGGACCTCTCTGTCCCCTAACCTTCAGTTCCCAGTCTCTTACTGTGTTAACATAGAACCTCAAAACCTACCTCTTTACCAAATACTTTTAGTATGTGTGATTGAATAGTGGTATGTGTGTGTGTGGGTGTGTGTGGGTGGGTGTGGGTGGGTGTGCGCAGGGGTGGGCATGTGTGTGTATGTGTTTCATCAGTGTCTTTTGTGTAATGTTTTTGGTTTAAATGCTTTACTGACTGCACACATCTTTTTATTGTTTATTGGGGTTGGAACTGTTTGGTTTTTAATTAGTTTTAGTTAAATGTTACTTTGGTTTATTAAAAAAATTCTTATGAGTTATGTAGGGCTTTAATTTTTTTTAAATTTATTTCTGTCATATTCTTATCTCAGTCTCACAAAAGTGGTACTTTTACTTTGAGCTATTTGTATAATCCCTTCATTATTTATTCTTAAAGCTGATGTCCTACTTTGTGTGTGGGTGTGTGTATGTGTGTGTATAATTATATGTGTGTCTCTATGTAAACATGCCTTTTTATACTAAGATGTGATGTTTGTTTTTATTTCTTATGATGTTTAATGAGTGTTATCTCATAATGTTGTACCGTATTGTTAATTTATTTAACCTTGTTAAAGGTGATGTTTGTATTATTTCTGATATTGTTGAACTCTTTTTATCTCATAATGTTTTACCACATTGTTTAAAATATATATATTTATCCTTGCATGTGTATGTTTGTATGTACGCTTGCAAGCGCTTAGAGCATGAGAGCTTTAAGTTTGCTTTTGCACTATAAAAAAATTAATTATATTTATTAATTATAATTTATTTGATACAAAGTGCTACATTCAAACTGATAGTCTGTTCTAAAGTATTAAGTGCTCACATGCATCTTCACACATACATGTCAGTTTAACAACAAAATAATAAATATTTTTTTTAAAAACCATTACAGTTTAAACATACCTTCTAAAACAGTAAGAGAAAAATGTACGAGACAAATAATTAATATTTCAAAAAAATTATATTGTGGCAGAAAATTAATTATAAAAACACACTGACACTGATAATTTACAAAGTTAAACAATATCTAGTAAGTAAAAAAATAAACATAATAATAAAAACTGTAAGCATCAAGGCAGAAGTATCATCATACTCATAGGGTAAAAAATTGTAACAAGCAAAAGGGACTGATAATTTCATAAATGTGCTAAATCGTTTATCAAAAGTGGACTGCACAGAAAGTGAGAACAGGAGGTGGGAGGGGAGTGGGGGTGGAAATCAATACATCTACATTTACCAATAAGGATGCAGCTGCAAGACCTAGAACAACATTGAAATTGAATTGTCGAAATGTTCTTAAATTACGCTTAGAGAGTTGCTTGTTACAATCAGAGACTGTATCAGAGACTGTATAGAGACAGTAAATAATAGTCTACTCACTACCCAGACCTTCTTTGGAATAGTTTTGAGTACAACTTTAATCGCCAGTTTAGTTTAGTTTTATAGATTAACGTCCCCGGACACATAAGCGAATAGGGGACGAATGAATCGCCAGTGTCGCATTGATGCGACTATAGCATAGCGAGAGCGCCGAATGGGAGAGAACACAGATTCTAGTCAATAGTGGCCAAGTTCTCTCCCATCAGTCCTCTGCCGCAGGAATGCGACTTAAACGCCGAGCCATGCACAGGCTGTATTGAATGTTTGATGTTGTATTGTGCGGAGGTGAGGCGCCGAGCCATGCACAGGCTGTAGTGAATGTTTGATGTTGTATTGTGTGGAGGTGTGCAAACCATAGTCTGCAGATCTGGACAGCTGGCACTGGGAGTGTCTGTGATTGTGGACAGCTGATGGTCAAATGGTTAATATAATAACAATTTGCCTGTTTCAGGGTGAATCAGACAGCATCATTGTGATAACGCATCATCTGTGGACGAATGGCGAACATTAAGAGTGGAAAACGCCAAAGGACAAAAGGAATATAGCTCATCAGTGCCTGCGGTGTCAACAACCGTGTCAGCAACACTGCCATCAACCATGTCAGCCACACTGCCATCGACCATGTCTGCAGCAGCATCTTCTATGGCATGTCATCATGAGACCTCACAACGTCCAAGGCGCCGCATCATCCGCGCTTGCCCAAAACACATAGACCACTCCTGCTTCATTCCCATCAAGCACCTCTCGCTTCACCACCTTCCTGTAGGGTCAAAGGCACAAGAGGTTCTACAGCTGGTCCTGCACCTTGCGCTGTGGGTGGTGCGTGTAAGAGTGTTGAGGGACTATGGGACGGATCCTGCGAGGACACAGGCGTACACGTGTAGCGGTGTGGTGACTTCAGTGGGGAAGAGGGAGGCGGTGGTGAAGGTGCCTGCTCACGCTGTCAGCAGTGATGCCGAGGTGAGTTTGTCTTGTGATTACTGACTGAAGAATGTCCACTCCATATTTGCACAAATACCAGTACCACTACCAGCCATATAAAAATCCTATGATGTTGTTCTTAAAATAATGTTAGTAATTGAGCAGTCTTCATCTTTACATTGTTAATAAATAGGTTTTAAAAACACAACTCAATGAATTGAATACATTTTTAAAGGGAATTATGTAAGCATACTAAAGTAAATAAGTTATTAGAAAAAACTATTCTCTATAGTCAACCCTATTCTGTCCTATCCTATCCTCTAAGTCGAAGGTCGTTGGGGCACTACAGATGATAGTGCAATCTGCGTACTCCATATTTCTCTTTTCTCTGCAACCTTCATGGCTTCGATAGTTAACACTATAGAAAGCATTGATATGTTTATTTTGCATTTGGAACTTGAACTTGAAAGATGTTTGAAATTCAGTTGTATTAAGTTTTGTTTTTGAAGGTATTTGAATTTGTGACCATACAATAATGATAAGTTTGAAAACTATTTCTAAAATAAAACTTATGTTAGTGTTTTTTACTTTATTATTTTATTTCAAGTTATTTCAACTTTATTTAATTCTTCATTATTATTATTATTATTATTATTATTATTATTATTATTATTATTATTATTATTATTATGTACTAGTACTATTACAGTACTACTTATACTACAACTACTACTTCTACAACTACTACTTCTGCTGCTACTACTACTACTACTATTACTACTGACACTACCCACTACCACTAATATTAGTACCACTGGTGCCAGTACTACTAATACTTCTGTTACCACTGTTATTCCTATTTATTTCCTTGTTTTCAGGCCCGTCAAACTATAGTGGACTTTTTCTTCCTTGATGTAAACAACTTTGACGATGTAATCACCGTGAAGGGTTTATCAGTTACTCAGAGCAAGGGAGACAAGTCCGTCCTTCTTACCTGTTGTTCAAACCAAGAACTGTTTCATCACTTTTTGGAACAGAAAATGTTCATGAAAATTCCATTGGTTAAAAAAGAAGGAGAGCAAATGAAAATTCCATCTGCTAGCACAGAACAAGCACTAGAAAAGAACCGTTCGAGAAAAACTGTGACAAAGAATGTTCTCGTGAAAGAAACTGAAAAAAAATCGTTTCAATCTTTTCCCAGTCGAAAGTCGCCACCTCCTTCTTGGTATTGCAGACAGCCTGCAGCTGAGAAATTCAGTCCACAAGTTGAGCATTCAGTGAAATGTACCTCAGCTTCCAATATGATGGAATTCGGAGCAAAGATGAGGACATCTGTGAAATGTACGAAAGAAAGTGAAAGTGAAACAGGCCCACAGTCAAGCATAGGGAGGGAAGTGATGGAGACTCGATCGCAGACTTTTGACTTTCAAACTATTTGTGTGTCACCGAGCGTTAACAATTCCAGTAAAACCCTGGACAAACAACATATAGATGAAAGCGTTATTTTGGCTCCATGTATTGATTTGAATGTGTTAATGAAGTCGGAGGTATTTTCGTCTCCCTTTAACATAGCAACTTCTGAACGTGTTGCTGTTAGCAGTGCCAGTTCCACAGATGGGGCATTAGCTGTTCTGATTTCTCATCCCCACGGCTTTGCTAAGAGCGTGTCTTTCGGAGAGTTTTGCGGAGTTGAGAATATTGTAGAGGAGCGAAGACTTACCAAAGGTACAGACCAGAGAAAGCCTTTTCATCCACATTGTGACAAATCATCACCTTTATTTTCAGCGCCACCATCTTCCACACCATCATCATCATTGATTGTGGCTTTACAAACGTGTATGACGTCAAAGCAGTCGTCTTTGACAACCTCCGTTTCACCTATTACGTCATCATCTACGCCATTGAAGCGCCATTTGATCAATGATTACGAAACGTGTGATGAAAGAAATTGGAAGTATAGGCGAACAGAAAGCAGGGCAGCTACCACATGGCTGCTGAACGGTGTGCATGAGACAATGACTTTAATTCTCACAACATTCACAAACACCTTGATAAACGTTTTCGCACATATTTTTGGCAATACAAACCAACCTACCCACATACCACTGCGCGTAAAACACACTGCTACGTCATGTCCTGGTTCAAGCGGAGGCGCCGTGGTTTTGATTGGACGGCGAGCGTTGACGGAGTTGCCCGATAGGTTGACCTCACTACCTGTTTTCAGTCACGTAGGCGTCATGGGCTTGTCCAAGAAAAGTTTTGGCGTTGCAGTCCCAGTTGTAGATTGATATCATCAATTTATTGATGTATTAGCATTTTTAATCCTTTCAACAGATTTAAACTTAACATCAGCCATATGATCCATAATGTTATAGGGCACAGTATTTCCTTATTTTTCTTTATGTTAATTATGGTTTGAATGAAAGTGTATTTCTGTAATTTAAAGAGAGACAAACGTCACTACTGCATCATTCGTTTAGTGAGGTTTTAGCAGGATGTATTTGTTAGCACACAAATCAAGAATACAGTTGTACATCACAATAACGTAATATTGCACACAAAAATTCTCCAATGTTGATGAGGACATCCATGTTCATTACTCATCAAAAGATGTTTATGCATAATTTTTAAATTTGTAGACATGTGCAAACATTTTAACGCATGTCTTTATTTTATTTTTATTTTTGTAATGAGGAAAACTAAGAAGAAGAATAACAGAGAATATAGTGTTACAAAATAATCCGCCTTGCTCTCTTTCCTCTGATATTCTGTTTCTGCAACATGTAGAAGAAGAAGAAGAAGAAGAATGTTACGATTGTGATGCGGAATTATTGTGTTGAGGCTCAAGTCCTGCAGTTATAGGGGTTGGTTCCTTTACTGTCGCTGGATGGGTCTTAGTTATTTAGTAACTGACAAATGGTTGTTTTCTCAGAGTCTGTGGAAAGCTATATGACTTAAGACATTGCATAACTCCGGTAACGAGTTTTAGTTTTATTGGTTGGCTGCGTCATTCTGGAATGTTCTGTATTTTTCTAGTTCTTGATAGAATAAGTAGCGCAGTTTGCGCGAGAGGGAGGATGTTATGACAGAGTCCAAATTATGGTTTTAATACAATGTTAGAAGTGTACCACAGTTGTTGGAATTGATGTAACGTTTTAACAAATTTTAGAGGCGTATTACAGTTGCTGGAAATGTTTAGCTTTGATCTAAAGAAGTCTGCGTTAGTGTTGATAATAAGAGGTTATACAAACGAAAACGTCATTAGCGCCGAATTATCCAAACTTTAAGGAAGCGGAAGATAAATGAATTGTTGAGATAGATGGTTAAAAGGGGTAGTGGAAATGTCAGAAATTGTTTGGGTTTTGTGAAATTAAAACAAGAAACAGGAAATAAGAAGTAAATCAAGAAATATGCGTGTTGATTATGGGAGTGGGTTATAAAGGAGATTTGTGAAGCATGAATATAAATAAAGACATTGATAGGTTTGGTTATTCAGCAATATAGAGTTATTGTATAATACATTTGTAAATATTTAGAGATGTGGAAGTGATTACAAGTATAGATGCAATATTAGTAATTTAGAAATAATGGTTTAGAGGTAAGGTGAATGTTTATAAGTGATAAGGTAGGTAGTGAGGAGATGTCTTGGTCTGGGAAAGTAAATTTTTATTAAAGTTAGAGGAAAGACGTGGAGTGTGGTTAATGTAGTTTTGTTTCACCTTTAACATCGCGAAGCCGGTTAGGTGGCGAAAGAAACTCCACAGAATGGTGTAAGGATGATAAGAGATAGTGAAACGGTTTGGGAAAGTGTCTGGAAATTAATATTAATAAGAGAAAGAACGCATGTCCATATAGGTGTTGTTATAAATATTCATAATTACACAGTTGACCAATCGTTATTAAGTCGGGAGGCGAAATGTTCAGGCTGAATACCTATTTTGATATATAAGTTGTTGCACGAGTGAAGGGAGCAAGCCACCGCTCTCTGTCTCAGCTCTCAGTTTCTTTGTTCTCTGCCTCCACATTATGTGATGGAATTATACTAGAAAGGTAGGATGAAGATTTTGTATTTTGATGTTTTGATGTGTGTTGTGCAATAAATAAATAGTTAGAAAAACAAAATGAAAGAGTTGTGGTTTAGCAAATTAAATCTCTCGAAAAACTGTCTCTCAAGTTGTCTGTGTAAAACATTGTCTCTGTAGAATGCTATAGTTGATCCCCGGACGTGAAGGCGATTGATTGATTGATTGATTTATTGTTGCTTTAGGTCCAGCGGACTCTTCCGAGCCAAATCAGGACCGGACAACCCCCGATCCGCATAAAAGATCTGCTGAAACAACCCCAGTGGGAAAATTGAATGCCCTCCAACGGCCAGTCACTTTACAATAAAGACATCCCACGCGGGGGACGGCTGAGGGTTGACCTCAACTACGCGAACACCCCGGTTACAAAAACAAAATAGAATACAAACATCATTATAAATCATCAAAAAAACACATACATATAAAATGCCTATAGTGCTAAATAGTACAATCATAGGAAGCCCTAGTGACCACCCGGCAGAAAGCGTCCAACACTCCCAAGCTGATCCAACAGACCTCATACACAAACAAGGAGTCTTGTCCAGGAAGAGTTTTCAAGAAAAAAGGTAGGTCATTGATCTAGCGAAGAAGAAGATAGTATAGCAGAGTGAGGACAGAGCAGGAATAGGAAAGAGTAAATGAGGAAGACAGCGACAGTGGGAATTTAAAGCACTAAATTTCCATAAAGTGGGGATACTATTTATACTGCGTGAAGGCGATGAGCTGACCGCGTCATAATGTGCTTGTGGAAAGAGATTTTGTTGATGCTGTTTGCTGAATAAAGTTAGAAAACTTCATAACGACGATTCCTGTCTTGATTTGTTGCTATGGAAGACGATCAATCCAGCGATTTTGACGGTTCCCCATATTTTCAATACAATGCGACGCCATTTGCCTCACACAGAGCAATTACAATGGCTTCAGCACATTTCTCACATTTTCTCGTGCGCTCTGGGACATCGCGTGATCTCGTGAGTCCATAATTACCCTTTATTTCTACCCCTTAGTACGTATAACTTCTATACAGTTTATACAGTACACTACTCTTAATAATTGTTCATTAAACGGTCAAAAATCGTCTTTAACTGATATAGTCTGTACACTGATTGTGTACACCTTATTTAAAGCGCATTGAACAGGGCCCGTTGAGCCTACATGTACCAAAGTACAACAGATTACAATCACATATAAAATCTTCATCTAAATTATCATAAACCAACGCAGAGCCCCATAGTTCAAAAGTACAGACAGCAACTTGCGATAGACAACAAGTACAAAAGAGATTTACACACACTGCAAGATATTCTGATTCCATTAAACAGGTTGCCGCGCCCTGACACACACTCGCGCAATACAATTCATCCAGTTCTATTTATAGCAGTCTTTTCTCTGGGACCATATCTAAAACTACTTTCTTTTTATGTGGCCGAGTGGGAGATGACTTGGGAGTGATTGCTATTCGGGATCCTTGGGTGGGTGATTGAACCCATGGATTATGCAGGACATGGCGACACGACATATGTTCTCTCCGCCTGGTCCCTCGTCTTCTGCTTTTGGGGGTGAACAAGGGCTACATTGTTGGTTGGCATTGTATGCAGGTTTGTGGCAGTGACCTGCAGACAGTGTAGTGGCACTGGTAGCCGGCATTCCGGTTTTGCGCTCAACATGCTTTCCGCCTTGTAAGGCAGATCTGCATAGCGAGCATTGTGGCCTCGTGGTCTAAGGCGGCACTAACTTGCCTTGTCCACCAGCTAGAAACCAATGGCGCCTGACAGGTGTGGGATCGATCCCGCCTCTGGGCGTTATGTATCTCTGAATATTATTTACTTTCGATTCTGTCAACGTCTCGAGGGCTTTCTCCGGGTACTCAGGTGTGCCCCTCCTCCACCTCCCGCCAAGAAAGTTAAAAAAAAACAAAAGAACTAAATATTAGGTAAGTTTGGGGTTTGGCGCGCCACAGGCTACGAGTACTCTCCTTCTCCAGGGGAGAGAGGGGGGAGGGGCCACAATTTTCCATATAAAAAGGCACAATAAAGTGCACACGCACATACAATTTGTTCAGGTCGCTCTTACGAGGGATAATGAAAAATAACAGTTTGGGTTGGTCTGGGTTCTTATTGTCGTGGCCCAGATTCGGGAGTGAAATACTCTGCTCGGCTACAAATGGCGATGAGGGAAGGCCAGGATCACGCTGGACCACGGAAACTGTTAAGACAGTCGTTCACTATTAAGACAATGAATGGAGACTGCATGACTACTTAATCAGTGACGGATCTAGACATATCTGCTTTGAGCCTGAAAACCATGAGGACATGGTTCGATTTTAGCTGTGGGATATGTTGTGGATTGGGAGGCGATTGGTCACGCTTGGGAGTGATTGCATCCCTTGAGACCGTCAAAGGGAGTTTGAACCCTTGTTGTAAGTCTGGCCTGCTTTGCGGAATACTTGGGTGTATGGTTGAACCCAAGGAGTACTACAGACAGGAGATGGGTTTGCCACTTTCAGCACTTTCTAGCGAAGGCCAGTGTCTCTCACAGACGCAAGATTGTTCGCTGGCTCAGTGAGCTATTTTTAGCTCTGCATCAGCAAAATCCTGCGTGCATTAATACGTATCTAATACTAAGTGAAAATAAATAGATGGTTAAATAATTTATCTAAGAATAGTATTATTTAAGCAATTTCCTACTTGTAAATACTGAGATTTACCATACCTAATGAGGTAGAAATCCTTTAAATCCTTTATTAATCAGTGTATACAATGTGGCACTATTTTTCACCTCGCAAGGGCCAAACAGGAAAGGAGTGCAGTTTCTATCCACATGGCGGACTTACATTTTCTCTTCTCTTGTTTTTCGTGAAATTGCTCAGGTTCTAGGCTTCATCATGCCTAACGAATGTGGTGTTGCAAAGTGTACTGGAAATTACAATGAATCAAACAAGTGTAGGGTGTTTAAATTGCCCAAAGACGAAGTAGAGAGACAGAAATGGATAGCTGTTCTTCCTCCAACTTTGTTGTTGATGCAGCCAAGTTTTACATATGTGAGAGACATCAATTGGCCTTCTGACACACCAAAGGTGAAAATACCAGGTGGATCTACAAGACCAACACAGCCTCCGAGTATTTTTGATGTGCCTATTTCATGTTTGCCAACCCCAAAACCTTCTCCTCTTTAATCAAAACAAGAAGATAAGTGATTTCAGCACTTCCTCAAAAAGGACAAAATAGCATCATTTTCTTACTTTGTGCCTGAAAAAAACCTGAAGAAGTATGACAACATTGTTATTTCAAGAACTGATGACAGTGTTTGCCTGTTTATGTCAAAGCATTTCACAGAATGTGAGTCGACGATCATAGTTGAGAATAAGGCAACACTTTGCTCTCCTCTCATTCTCACTGCATACAAGAAATAAATCAGAGTACCTCTTGGAAACATTTTGCATCCAAAAATGGATTATCTTCTTACTCCCAGTTCCACGAAGCAGTTCCCACGGTCAGGAATTACGTAATTCATTCTGTTGACAGGATTCTTAAAATGGCAGCAGTTCTTGAACAACTGGAATTCCAAGACAGCAAGCAGCAAAAAAAAAAAATCTAGTTCATCACACATCAACTGAAACTTTTGTGTGAAAAACGTTATTCCACCCAAAATTACTGCTTTGCTGTAGAATCTTTTCCTAATTGCTCGTTTGAATTTCTGAGAGAATACCTGACAATGCCCAACAAAAGGAAGGTGCAAGCAGTGATTTCGTCTGTGAATCTAGATGGAGTGCTACTGAAGACATTCCAGAAGATCAACAAACCGCAGCAAAAGAATGCACTCTTGCTTGTTGATGAAGTCAAGATTCGCCCTACACTTGCCTTCTCTGGCGGTGTTCTGAGTGGAATGGCTGCAAATGAACCTGACTCAAAGGCAACATCTATGCTCTGCATAATGATGAAGTGCATTCACAGAGGGCCCAGTGTCATGGTCTCAGTCACACCAGTGCACAGGCTGACTGCTGCTTTCCAGTTCCAAAAAGTGAGACAAGCGGCTGCTATTGTTGAAGAAGCAGGTGGGAATGTGGTTGGGTCAATCACAGACAATCACAAGATCAATCAGCAATACTGCAGACTGTTTGAACGACCTACAGACTCAACATGTCCGGCCACTGCAATCCATCCTCTTGATGAAACCCGCAAATGGTACTTACTGTTTGATACTGTGCATCTTCTGAAGTGCAACAGAAACAATTGGATATCAGGTAAGAATGATTTTAAATTATTTTTTAAATATTTTTGTGTGCTTAAGAATCCTAATATAATAAAGAATCATAATATAATAATTTTCTGCATGTTTGATGAAACATTTCAATTTTAGAGATTGATTTTATAAATTTAATATTTCATTTCAATTGTGTTTTTGTATACATGTGTGAGATGGCTATATAATTAAATTATTAATATTCATAGAACACTACAGAAACAAAAGATGTATTTAATATAAATGGAATCTAAATATTAGAGAAAAGACCAAATGAATAATTTCTAAGAACAAAACGAATTCATCATTATATTAAATGTTGTGTGCATATTGTTTATTTCAGAAATATGTCGGAGTAGGTGGTGAGTCAATAATTTTTTATATGGATTATCATTAATTATTACAATGTCAATTCAGAGGATTTATAAGAAAACAGAATACTCATTTTAACTTCAAATATTAGCATGGCAGGTTTACTTGCAACAAAGTCTCTTCTAATTAACAGTATCAAATATGCCTTATCATGACCCATTACATAAGGTTTTGGTCCCAAAAATTCTTGTATGACATAGTTTAGTATTTTTAAGTCTTTAATAAGCCTGCAACTCAAAAGTTAGTGGCTTAATAGTCTGTAAATAGCACTTAAGGCAGTGGCATGCAATGGCCTTCGCTAGCAAAGGCTGGGCATCAGAAGCCCATCTCCTGTCTTTAGTACTCCTTGGTTGAACCCTTTGTGTAAGTCTGTCTTGCTGTGCGGGATCCTTGGGTGTATGGTTGAACCCTTTGTGTAAGTCTGTCTTGCTGTGCGGGATCCTTGGGTGTATGGTTGAACCCTTTGTGTAAGTCTGTCTTGCTGTGCGGGATCCTTGGGTGTATGGTTGAACCCTTTGTGTAAGTCTGTCTTGCTGTGCGGGATCCTTGGGTGTATGGTTGAACACTTGTGGTAAGTCTGGCCTGCTGTGCGGAATACTTGGGTGTATGGTTGAACACTTGTGGTAAGTCTGGCCTGCTGTGCGGAATACATGGGTGTATGGTTGAACACTTGTGGTAAGTCTGGACTGCTGTGCGGAATACTTGGGTGTATGGTTGAACCCTTGTTGTAAGTCTGGCCTGCTGTGCGGAATACCTGGGTGTATGGTTCAACCCCTGTTGTAAGTCTGGTCTGCTGTGCGGAATACTTGGGTGTATGGTTGAACCCTTGTTGTAAGTCTGGTCTGCTGTGCGGAATACTTGGGTGTATGGTTGAACCCTTGTTGTAAGTCTGGCCTGCTGTGCGGAATACTTGGGTGTATGGTTCAACCCTTGTTGTAAGTCTGGTCTGCTGTGCGGAATACTTGGGTGTATGGTTGAACCCTTGGATTATGCAGTACAGGGCGACATGACATATGTTCTCCCTGCCTGGTCCTTCATCTTCCGCTTTTGGGAATGAACAAGGGCTAAATTGTTGGCTGGCATTGTATGCAGGTTTGTGGCAGTAACCTGCAGACAGTGTAGTGGGACTAGGAATCTTTGCCCCTCAAGTATTTTTATTACTACCATGCTGTATGAATGTGTGCAAAAATGTATTGATTTTTTGTGCATGATGTATACATTGACTATTAATGTAATGTGTACTGTGAGTTGTTGTATGTTGGTTTAATCAATTGACGTATAAACTAAGATGTGGGTGCTTGACGCGATTAGGTAACATGATATATATTGACAGTGTTTGTGGTTCTATTTTGTGATCTGATTGGCTGATGTGTGATGTCTGATTGTTTTACTTTCAATAGCCTATTTTGCGTAAATGTGAGAAAGCGATGTGTCTGTTTGCACTGTGCTGTGCTGTAATGTATCGTGTATGAACTTATAACCTATATTCTGATGTATCCCATATGCGCAAAACAAATTCTTCACATGAAGTCAATAAATCTTGAATCTTGAATCTAGTAGCCGGCATTCCGGCGTGCTGTCAATATGCTTCCCCCTTGCAAGGCAACTAATTTTTATGTCATTCTTACGATGGATAATGAAAAGACCAGTTCGGGTGGGGCCGTGTTCTCGTGAACGTGGCCGAGAGTCGGGAGTTAAATACTTCGCTCGGCTACGTTTATAATAGTAATTTACTTTGTAAAGCGCATATATATTAGACACCAAGGTCAGTTTATAATAGTAATTTACTTTGTAAAGCGCATATATATTAGACACCAAGGTCAGTTTATAATAGTAATTTACTTTGTAAAGCGCATATATATTAGACACCAAGGTCAGTTTTAGGAAGTGCTATTATAAAGAACCAATAGTAAACTTACCCCTCTAAGTTATGTGTAAAGTTAGAGGTGTAAGTTTACTATTTGTTCTTTACACAACAAAGGCTGTTAATTAAGCAACATACAAGTGCTGATGTTATCAGACGCTATTGTCTCTTGTCTAGGCGTTCAAATTGCTTCATTTCAGATTCCTAGCTGGAAACTAAATGACCAAGGACTACCACTAGAGGGTACCACGCTGATTACAATAGATTTTCATACAACCGTCACCATATCTGCCCAAAGTGAACATAAAACATCAGGACAGGCTACAGAGGCAAGTAGGATGGACTGCGGTAGTGGATCCTTCACAGCACTAGGGGTAGCTATTTTTGGAATGTTGTGAATGTTAGGACTGCTTCCACTTTGCTAGCGAGCATCCATTATATTTAGTTAATACCCCTGAGTGACAGACAGTGCACAAAAAAACACGCTATAAAACAAAAGTATAACAATGAAAAACTTTTTTTTTTTTTAAATAGTTCAACAACTTTATCACCATTATAGTCAAGAACAGATTTTCATGCAAGTTGTCAACACCGTTAAGCTTATGCCTTGTTTACAACTTTTTGAACAGGGAACCGTTTTAAGCTTCAGTGCATTTTAAGCAGTGTGGCTATGGTAAAGGGGCCCCACTATCTGGCTGTACATGTACACGATTATACATCTGATATCACTGTCCCACTCTCTGGATGTACATGTACACGATTATACATCTGATATCACTGTCCCACTATCTGGATGTACATGTACACGATTATACATCTGATATCACTATCCCACTATCTGGCTGTACATATACACGATTATACATCTGATATCACTGTCCCACTATCTGGATGTACATGTACACGATTATACATCTGATATCACTGTCCCACTATCTGGATGTACATGTACACGATTATACATCTGATATCACTGTCCCACTATCTGGATGTACATGTACACGATTATACATCTGATATCACTGACAAGTCTGAATCTCGCTGTCAAAACTTTCCAGTCAACTGTATTTGCGTAGTTCCACCAGTAGCACAATACAGATGTGTCTTTCAACCTAGTATCTTTATTCTATATTTAATTCGAATGCCCGTATATTTCCATCCAAAAGGTAAACTGCATATATTTACAACTTCACGCAATTTAGTGAAAGGCGGGCACAGAATTCCTGGTCTTACAACTTCATAACAATGCATTGAATTATAATTTGTTAATCATTTTATAATATAATTATTATATCACCGTATCATCATATATACTATTTAAAATAATTTGCACCCGCCAGATCACAACTAAACGTCAGCTGTAAGTGCCATGTTATATTCGAACAGGAAAACCAACATGGCGACGAGAACGGAGAAAGTGGCAGTCACTCTGGTCGATGCGTTGGATTTATTGATGCCGTCTTTCGTGACCACATTGGAAGGACAAGGTGCAACGGTGGTGGAGTGGTTAGAGGGTTGTGGAGCGTTGCAGTCAGGGTTCAAACCTCCATGGTCTTGGTTCTAAAACACAAAATTCCGTCTAATAATTATGTGGGCAGCTATAGGCTAAATGTAAAAATCCTCCGACTTACGTTCTGTTCTGCTTGATGATGTGTGTCGTCAAGACCAAGTCGACCACAGTAAAATAAATAACGTATTCATCATCATCATCATCTCCATCATCATCATCAGCAGCAGCAGCAGCAGTACGCAATATCTACCACGACAACAACAACAACAAAAATAAGTATAGGTAGAGTGGTGTAGGCAGTGTACTCCAATGTCAAGCGATAACATTGCAGCCTGTACAGGCAGTACTTCAAACCCCGTGGACGGTCTGCAGTTTAAGAAAATAATAAAATAAATAAATTGAAAATAATAAATAAATAAATAAACCCAGCACGCACTAGGTCCATCGTCCCCATCCCCGGTCGCTCAGGATTGTGCTCAGTCGTCTGGACGTCACACTATACGCCTAAAGGTGGAAGGTGCTCGCCTCGGGCGGCTTTTTTACCAGCGCTTTTCCAGGCCAAGAGCTACTCAAGGCCAATACAATATCTATCTATCTATCTATCTATCTATCTATCTATCTATCTATCTATCTATCTATCTATCTATCTATCTATCTATCTATCTATTAATCTAATCTAATCTAATCTAATCTAATCTAATCTAATCTAATCTAATCTAATCTATCTATCTATCTATCTATCTATCTATCTATCTATCTATCTATCCATGATAACTCACCGGCACCCAGTGTCGCCACGTCAACAGTTGGCAGTGAAGAGAGTTACCGGCACATGGTGCCTTTCCACAAGCCTCCGGGGCCTCGGCCTTAAACTGGAGTTTGTAGTCACTACTGACGCTTGCTCTAAACATTGAACAAATCGCACAGGTTATAAAGATCATGACGTTCATTTCTGAGACGGGTGATTGCCACATTTTAAAAAAAAAAGTATATACACACAGTATATAAATAAAATAAAATATGCAATATGTGTGTGTGTGTGTGTGTGTGTGTGTGTGTGTGTGTGCATGTCTGTAGATATGAGCGCCAGTGCGCACATGTGTGCACGTATCCGTGCGCTTATAGGAGTATGTCAGTTATTAGTGTGTGTGTGTGTGTGAGTGTGTGTACGCGCGCGTGTGTATGCGTGTGGGTGTGTTACTCACGGTGATTGTTCCATTCCACACTTGATGAGTCGCCTGACGAGCGCCTGTTGTTCCTCTGACATGCCTTCTAGTGTGTAGTCTCCCACCACGGCTATTCCTGTCGTTAACACACATTAATATTGAACGTCATTACATAACTTAACTCTTTTTTTTTTCATTTCTTTTTCATCTAACATGCGCGTAATAATAGTTACTGAACTTAATAACTTAAATGCAAAATTCACATCTAGCTAAACCCAACGCACGCAAAGCAGAAACATTCTTCTTCGGTTGAGAGGATAATCCGAGATCCTATATGCGCGCATGCAGTCATTTCTGAGTGCCAGATACAAAAGCACTTGCGCTTAGAAGGTAATTTTGCCAATTTTTACACGGGTGACGAATAAAAATAATAAAATAAGAGTTTAAAAAAAATCTTACCTAATCATACACCAAACAGAATAAAATTTAAAAAAAAAAAAGAGGGCCACTAGCTATGGTGTATAGGTCACGACGATAAGTAGGAGGATAAGGAATATGAGCATGATGATGATCATAATAATAATAACAATAATAATAGTAATAATAATAATACTAATAATAATAATATTAACAATAACAATAATAATAATAATATTAATAATAAAAAATAATAATAATAAAGGCAACAACGAAGAAATGTGTACAATGTGCTGCTTACTTAGAACGTTGTTCTGTTCAGTGATGGAAGTTCCTTGATACACCCTGCTGTCGCTCCCTACGAAGAAGTTGATGCTGTCGTCTTTGTCCTGCACATAATATCGCCATCGCCATAAGCAACAGCAGCGGCAGTACCGCAACCAACAATAATAACCACTGACACAGAACAAGCACAGTTGTATCGATGTTGTTAGTCGAATGAGTGAGTGCGACGTCTTCGTCATAATCATCAATCTCAAATAATCAATAGATCAATCATCATCATCATCATCATCATCATCATCATCATCATCATCATCATCATCATCATCTTCATCATGATCATTATCGTCACCGTCGTCATCATCATCATCATCAGCAGTAATAATAATAAATAATAATACAGGATGCTGTACGCGCCTTACCCCAAAATCATTCAGGCTCAAAGCGCGGCGACCTATACCAACATACACGCTCACCTGTCTCATCCACCCTCACACATACCAAACACACATGCATCACTCAAACAGGTGGTGTAAAGGCAGGGAGATCGCTATTAGAAGACGGAAAGAAAATCGAATTTTTATTTTTGAAATTTTTATATTGACTGCGTCCTGTACCATTATAGCAGCCGTATTATCATTATCATCATTTTCGTCGCCGTCTTCATCATTATCATTATCATCATCATCATCATCCTCGTCCTCCTCCTCATCATCATCATCCTATTTATCCTCCTCCGGATGAATGTTGATGTTATATTTGATGTTTTATTGATTATGATATTGTCCTTGTCATGTTTCATGTTATGTTGCCCATATGTCAAATGTCCTTGTGTAAAAATGGGGACTATAAGTCATCTTATAAATTGTATCTTGTATCTTCCTTCTCATCATCATCATCAGCAGCAGAAGCAGCAGCAACATCAGCATCATCATTATCAGTGGCAGTCAAATGTGAGCGATATTCCAATAAGCTATTATGGCAAACAGTAACTTTCGACTCTAAACCAAAACCAAAGTATATTCTGCTGTGTTGAGCACAACAAGAGGTACTGGATGATTTCTAGGCTTACTACCACAGGCATCAGAGCTCGAAATACAAAACTTCCGTACCATCAGCTGAGCAACAAGCTTCGAACAAGTGATGACGTCATAGCACTTGTCGCCTCCTGATTGGCTGATCATGACGACTTCCGCGTGACCCGGAAGTTGAGCTTTGATGCCACTGAGGTTCTCTCCCCTGAACACATCCGGGCATGACGAACCTGCGCCACGTTAAAACAATAACTGCAACGCATGACTGAGAATTCGCTGGAGTGGAAGCTTCGCTGAGTTAAAAACCCAGAAGATATCTAGCGAGGATGTGAAAGGTTTGTAAGATCCGGATTATTGATTAGGAAAAACTCCCTACATAAATGGCGCAGTACACAAAACCACACAGCTCAACATTTAGCTTCGATATTGTTCTTCAGGACTTCATTAAGCTTTTAGAAATCAAGTCCATCGATTTTCGGCAAGCACAGCTGAGAACACAGCCAATGGTAATCTGCATTTATCCACAAACTCAAATCAACGGCAGCAGGGAAGCGGAAATAGATAAATCATTCCCTTATCCCCCGTTGGATAACACCTAAAGGCTTACGGGTACTTTCCAAGATACTGTCATGAAATCCTAGCAGCATCTCTTTAGACAAGAAAACTGCCAACCGTGTTTTGCTTAAACCTTTTTCCCTTCCTAATGCTCCCAGTCCCTCATTCGCTTGTCAACCTTTTACCTGTCAGGATAGTAGCCCACTGAATGAGTTTTGTCCGTAGGCCAGGTAATATTGATTTGCTCAAGTTGGTTTATCACATTACCACCTTTTCCAGGTACCTTTTTTTTCCACAAACTGTCCTGTACACAGCTCAGCACTTTGACACACTATTTCGTTCTTAGTTTTTTCTGTTAGTGCTGAAAGCAACAGTTAACTAACAAACCTTCTGGCACAGGGCATTCTGTGACGTTCACACTGGCAATCTCGAATGGTTCCCGAGCAAAAACCAGTTCCTGACCTGAACACAAAACCCCACATCTGATTGAAATGACTATATACGACCTTGCAATAATACA